>CAJVQA010001385.1:0-25905 GCA_910591915.1 Cetraspora pellucida | reverse complement strand
GACTCCTTAAATAGGTAATATAGAAAAGTTACACGTGTAGCCAGTTGTACACTTGTCTAATAGTTCATTATAGATACATCTATATAAAACATGTACTCGCTATAAGTATTAATAAAAAGCTTGGACCAAAGAGGTCACCTTAATACCGAAAAAAAAAAAAAAAACAAGAAGCTTTTTATATATAAAAAGAAGTAATTTTTAGAACTTCTAAGAACTATTCTTTTAAAAAAGCAAAAAGCTATTCTTTTTATAAATTTTAAGTTAATAATTGATTAGTTTTATGGCTATTATAAGTTATAACATCATTTTGAACCATATGAAGATCCAAAATACAATAAAAATTAAGAAATTTCATATGCATTTTACTAATAATGCTTGTGCACAAATAATAAACCAATACTGTATTTTCTATTTTTACTAATGTTTGGCACTCTATTGTGCTATAACTTATATATTAACTAAAAATAAAACAAATATTATTGTGTAATCTATATGTTTATCTACAAAACTTTCTATAGTTATTTAATATTTAGAGTCTTTTTACAGATGTTGTTCTAAGTACAACTAAAAATAACTATAGTAGTAAATAGAAAATATATAGTAATACTAAGATAAAAAGTCACAATAAAGGCAAATAGAATGATAAAGCTAACAGTCTTGCAAAGAAAGAAACATTAAGCAGAAAGATAATATATATAGAAGAAGTCAGTTATAAAAAAATAAAGTACTGTTTAAAATAAGAAAACAAATAAATAAACATGTTAGCAAAACTTTTATATAAGCAAATAACAAATGTCAGACTAGGTGCAGAATAGAAAGAAATAATAGTAATCAAGATCTAAAATTAGTAATAAAAGTAACAATTTATAATTGAATATATTTTTGAAAAAAACTGAAGTTAACCAAAAAAGTATATTGTATAACAAAAAAGAGTAGTATAAGAAAAAGTGCTTTTATAAAATATATATTGAACAAACTTCCAATAATAAAAGAACTTAACAAAAAAAGGTCAACTTATATACAAATACAAAATGCCAAGTATATCAAGACAAAGTTAAAAAACATAAGAGCATTTGATATTATGCAAGAGACAAGCAAGCTTTTAAAAAAAGTTACAGAAAATATCTATTGTAACAATATAAAAAGAACTAAAAGAAAAAGAAAAAACCCAAGTTCCATTTTATATATTATATATAATACTTTTTAAAAAAACTGAACCAAAGAAAGTAAAAATAAGAAAAATACTAATCAAGAGCCTAATTTTAAAAATAATTTAAGACAGGTTAACACAACTTTTAAATACAAAAACAAGACAACAATTTGTAAATTTATTAGCAGAAACAGCCTAGAACATTTTTTATAAGCAAGTTTAAAAAACATAATATAAAAAAGTTAATAAATAAGAAGAAAAACAGAAATAACTAGCAAAATAAAAAAAAAGGCTTAAAAAAAAAAAAAAATCCAAATAAAAAAAAAAAGCCTAGTTAACAAAAAATAAAAAAAAATAAAAAAAAAACAAATAAGAAGAAAAAGTGAACTGAAAATGAAGCTAAGAAGACAATTTTAAGGCTTGTTATAAAAGATAAAGACTCTTTTATTACAAACTTTAAGTAGTTTGACAAGTAGCTTACCTGTTTGAAGTAATATGACAAATTGCACTTAGATACTATTAGAGTGACTGAATAATGCTAGACTTAGTTGTTAGATATATCTATGTAATTGCAATAGTAATTTCAAAAATCTTAATAATGTAATAACATAGCTGCTTAAGAGTAAAGTGTGCTATTTTAAAATTATATATAAACTTAATAGTAATTTTTTTTATATTTAAATTTATAAAAAAACTAGATTAAGTAAACTAATTTAAATTATTAAGTACAAATCAAATCAACACAATTCTTTCTGACAATCATTCGAACCAAACTTTTTAAAAAGCTGAACTACATAAAAATGATATAATTAATATATTAAACTTTATAAAAACTTTTTCAGAGTACTGTATATGCATAGTTGAACATTGAAATAGAGTTAAAAAAGAAGTTGCAGCTTTGTAATAATAGTTTAAATGCACTTTGGGACTATAGAAAAAGTAGTTGATGAAAGCCAAAGTTTTTTATAAAGTAAACAACAAAGTTGGATATATTAGTTCTATACAACTTTAAAACCTACAAGGAACACCTATAAAGGTTAAGAACTTACAAAAGCTACAAAGTTGGTTCACCTCTCGTCTTTACTTTGCTTTGAAGAAATTTTGTTAAAGTGAGTGATTTAGCTTACTCTCTCCTAAAAATCAACATATAAAACTACCAAAACAGTCAGCAGTATTTATTTTCTAAATGGGTTTGTTGATGATATAGATTAAAACAAGACAGTAATACAAACATGACTATACACATGTCTCAAAATACTAAAAAATCTGAAAATACTACCTTCAGACTAACTAGTGCTCTATACCGACCCTCTACAATTAAGTCGAAGATTTTTTCTTTTCTATATAGTTTTTTATTAAATAATTTAAATAAATAGTAAAGTTATTTCTATTTAGTATAGTTTATAATTTTTAAAGGCCTGACACAAGCATACAATTGTAACCATCTGATATTTGTGAATTGCAAGTTTCACACATTTTCTTTTTTTTCATTTATTCTCTTTCCTCTTTTATTTCTTAATTTGTATCTTTTATCATTTACCCCTATACCTCTGTTTTGTTTTTTACATAAAAAATTCTTTTTTTTTTATTTTTTGCTTCCCTACAAAAAGATGTCATCAAATTGGCGATGTCCTATTGTAGGGCAGCAGTTAGACGAGCAGTCTATCTCTAACTGGGATAGTGCAGCAGGTTGTACTTAGGTACCATTTAGGTGGCCAGGTAATGCTAGACTTAAATATCAGGAAAATTCTATGTAATCTGTATAGTTTTAAGAATCCTAATAAAGTACTAGTGTAACTGCTAAAGTTAAAAAAAAAAAAAAAAAATTTCTTTTTTTATTTATTTATTAATTTTTGTTAAAAAAAATAAAAATATAATAAAAATTCTTATATATTAAATGCAAGTGTTCAAGAAGCGATAATTAAATAATTTTTTTTATTTTAAGTAACAAATTTTTTAAAAATAAATTTAGTATAAGCTGTTTGGTTTGAAGCCTATATGCAGTTATATATATAATATATATAACATATTATTAAACAATAATTAGTATCAAATAAAATAAATATATTTTATTCTTATAATATTTTTTTATTTTTACTAAGGTTGTTGGTTATTAGTAATTATTATTTTTATTGTTATTTTAATTATAATTATATAACTTATACAAAATGAGTATTTAACTAGCCATATATACAACTTTTAGCTGTATATTTAAATAATCTACTTGCAGATTCTATACTAGCTGTTATATCTGTAATTTACTAAAAAATTAATTAATTAAATACTTTAATTCTTATATTACATCTGATAGATAATCATACTAGATCCTATATATCTAAGTGTTATCTAATCTAACTCTGACTTCTTTGTTTATATATTGTCAAGCTATTATATATTTTAGAGTATATTACCTAACTATAAGGCTTTAAGAAACCTTTCTATTAACTAACTATCTATATTTAGTTCTTGTTAACAAGGCTCATTTTTGTAAAGTTTACTTAAATCTTAGTACTTACTTTATAGCATATTCTTAGTACTTATAGTATACTTTTGCTTTTGGTATCAAATTTTTAATCCAGATAGCTTGAAAGAACTATAACCTGTTTCTGATATACTAAAATTACAATATCTAATATTTTATTTTTGTTATATTATATATACAATTATGCATATAGATTTACTTTTAGTATTACAGTAAACCTATACAAATACCTTAAGTTATATAACTGCATTATTATGTAACTATCAATAACTAAAAAAGAAACTCTTCTAATTTTACTTTATAATAATAGTTTTTTACTTATTATAACTTATTATACTAACTAATTATTTTGTTTTTCAGAATGATATTAACTAATTAGAATATAAGAAAACATATAACAAAGTCAAAAAAATACTGATCAATTAGAGAATAGTTTTTGGATATATCAAAAAACTACCAAACTGATCAATAATTGTACTACTTAGTTTCTAAAAAAGAAATTTAAAAAGAGGATAACAATCCTAGTATAGTAGTTGAGTTGTTATCTTCCAAGTAGCAGATCTAAGGTTCAAATCCTATTTATAATAAAATTTGATAATTAATTTGTGTTATAATAAACTGTCTCTTGTTGATCAGTTAGATTTAGATATTTGTAATCTTGAGTACAATCAACAGGTCCTACTTGTTATTGTAAGCCTAGGGCATCTATGCAAAATGTAATATTACACATATATAAAGAAATGTTAATAACCAGTATCATATAAAATTTCAATGCAAATCCATGATAAGACTACTAGATGTAAAAGACCAAAAACTGAGAATATAGAAGCCTATTTGAAAATTCCTAAGTAAAGAGATAGCACAAGTCTTCAACAGTACTATCAAACTGATAAAAGCCTAAAAAATCTCAATAAGAAATAGACAGATATAACTAGATAAAAAGATGTATAGAAAAGCACATAACCAATCAGGTTACTGAAATTACTAAAAAAAAAGATACTAAGATATATCACACTGAGCTATCTGGATTAAAAGTCTGAAAAGTCTGTTAGATTCTAAGTTGAATAATAGAGAAATGAAAAAAAGAAGTCAAAAAAATAGGTACTGGGATTTAGATGAATTTTACAAAGGTAAAAATAGTATAATATAGCAGTTAAACAGATAACTTTTGTAACTGCAAGTGTTAGATAACTATAGTGTGTTATATAAAACTAGGTTAGCTTTGTGTAGAATATAAGAGGCTCTAGTAATGATACTTCTGAGAATATACTGCATAAAATAAGATGTGAGGTTTTAAGGATAATAGGTAAAAGTATCTAGACCTTTTTAACTAATGTCTATATTAGAAATAATTTAGTGACACAGTAGGAATTGTATTAAAGAGAGTTTAAATAGGCAATGTCTTTAGTTAGGTTGCAAGTATGACAGCTAGTATAGAACTATTAGCAGACTACTTAAATTAGACATCAAAAGTATATGTATAGCTAGTTGTACTTTCTAATATAAGGTGACTTCTTTGAGACTTCAGTCATGAGTCCTTATGTTCTAATATACTGAATAAAGTTTTAGTTCCAAAAGAGGCTAGTTTAATATCAAAAAAGAAATTTAAAATCATATTTATTATATCTCTAAAAAAATCTTCTATTTGGATTAATTTTTTTGCTTTTAAATATGCTTTATGCTTCTATTCAAACTTGTAAAAAGACTTTTGTTCTCTTAGTATATAAAATTTTAAAATAATTGGTTTAATATTTATCAATAATGCAAATCCAAACATTCAAAAATCTACTCTCTAATTCTTATCTTTTAATCAACATCTAATATCTCAAATACATCTACTATTGACCCTACTATATCTATTAAAAACTGGTTATTTTTAGACTATTTACTTACTAACTGTATTTACTAAATGCCAAGACTATCACTTTAAGTTTTTCTCCAACCTTTTTATACTTAAAATTAATTTGAAATAATTAATAATAGTGTTATATAAAAATAAAGGTGTAATGTTACATTGAATATCTTAAAATAAGTAGCACAAATATAGTTTAAAAATCTTTAATATAATTCTTCTATTACTTAATAAAGTTTCTACTTTGGCATTTTTTTTTAAAAAAAAATATTTATTAATAATTAAAGATTTTTTATTTTAGTTTCAAATATAATCTTTGAAGATTATTTTGTATAAATTTATAATAATCAAAATTAACCTATTCTTAAAATATTTACTAATTAAATATAAAAAAGTTATTCTATAAAACTATAAGTTTTTTCAATAAATGAACAACTTTTATTAAAATCTTAAAAGTAATTATCTTAATAAAATTTTTCATAATCTATAATTTGTGATATAATACTTTTTTTTAATTTTTATAAGAAACATTTATACTAAATTTGATTACAACACTTAAATTAAACTTACTATACAATAATAATAAAATTGATTTAAATAATTTTTAAGAGTTTGTATATAAATTTCAAGTCAATTAAATAAATATTTATAAAAATAGAATATTTTTTAATAAAGTATTTTTTATATTTTTATACTAATTCTTTTTTTAAAATCATTATTATATCAAAAATCATGTTTTATATATAATTTTATTATGATAATAAGCTTTGAGTTCTTAATAAAAAATGTGTATTTCATTAGAAAATATATAGTTTTATATAAAACTTTATATATTTTACTAATAAAATATTTGTAAAATTATAATTTAATGGGGACCAATTCTGTAACTCTCTTCATAGATCACTTGTACCAAAATTTTGCTAAAAACATTTAATTATTTCTCAAAATTTTCTTAAGTAAACCTTGTCTATGCTCTTAAGTAGAGTTGTTGAGCTGACTTTTTTTCTCCTAGGCGGCCAAGTTTGGAGTTCCTACAATGCCTGGCTTCTGAGAAAAGTTCTAAAAACCAATAATTTGGTTTTTGCTCATTTACTATATATTTTACTAATTAAATATACCTTGTTACTTATTAGAAAAAAAACAAGCTCTCTGTTCTGGTCATTTTGATATATAATTTATTATAAACAAACCAAAACTCACCAAGATACAAACAAAAAGACAAAAACTAAAATCTGTATTTGCAGGTTTTTTCATTGGCATTTTAGGAAAAACTGCTGAGTTGCCCCAGATTTTTTACTTTTCTGGCATCCATTAAAATTTTCTAAACATCCCATTAGCTTTTACAAATATATCACATTTTACAGATCACTCTTAAATAGTCTGGAAATCTAAATAATTAAAATTTTTTCTTATAAACAACATTATACAAATAATTCATACTATTTAAATTTTATAAACATTATTCTTAAAGATAGTTACACATAATGCCAAGCATTAATACTGTGAAACCTGATTTCTTCAACTTCAATAATTATATTGCCAAACATAATAGCAGTTTAGATACTGTTACTTATGATAGCAATATTCATATTCTTAAAGTTCTATCTATTAATTTCAATTTTAAAACATGTGACCTTCAAAATAACTTTCATTTCTTCATAAAACCTACTGAACCTGTTATTACCACCTGTTATTGCAAAAAATACTATACCTACTTTGCTTCACAACACATTTTTATTCTATCATATTCTCAACTAACTTCTAAAAACACACTTGATGCATCTAATTCTATGAAAATAGATTTCAATATAAAACTCTTCAAATCTCTTAAAAGCCTCTTAAGATCCAAATTCTAACCAAAACATAAAATTACTCACTCATTTCCTACCTTCTGTAGTGATATTAGGAAAACCTCTACAAACCCAATCTTTTTCAAACCATTTTTACATTATGTACATATATACAGTACATTATATGCAAAATCAAGAATATATCATGTATTATTCTTAAAGACAACAAACACTTACTAACCCACAAGCTCTAACTTTTGTAATTGGTGAAGGAAGCTTCTCTGCTTATACACAATGCATTCATCTCATTAAGCTTAAATACTCAATTCCCTCAACATCTATAAACTAGGAACAACACAATTTATACTGTAAAATCAAATGCTGACAATTATCAGCAGAAGATAAATATATACTTTTTAAGAAATTTTTCCAAAAACTATCTAAAAAAACCAAAACTACAAATAAATCTAAAGATAATAGTCAAACCAAAAACAACAAAATACAAAAAACCCAAAATAATAATAATCTAAAACAAAAAAATAAACAAAAAGAAAATGAAAAAAGAAACTATACAAAAACATAATACAACAAATGACTTTGACTGGTTCTTGAATTATCCTATTACTTTTAAAATACAACAACATAGCAAATTAAGCACACTTTAGTCTTAAAAGTTTTCTTACTTCTAAAATCATACTTTGTAAATTTTAATCTTAGACAAGAAATTTCTACTAATCCAACTGATTCAAAACCTAGCAATAGACCTTCTGCTAAATACTTATTTAACTACATACTCAACAAAATGGCTAATAGCAAACCTAAGTTTCTAACAAACTTTATTCTTGAAGCTAATCTTGAATTCGATTAATCAAACCCCATTCCTTTTAAAGTTCTAATTAAAACCTTTAAAGGCTTAGTTACAAAATTTACAACAGTACTTTTTATTCAACTGGACTATATATACATCTTTTGATCACATTATTCTATTCTACCATATTCAACAAACAACAAAAAAAAGTTGTCATTAACATGGCTCATCTACACTTATATCTAAATTATACTTACAAAACTATTAACTTTGAAAAATTCATAAAAAAACTTGACATTAAACCTTTACACTTTACTTTAAATTTTGATATAGATTATACCGCAGATAAGCTATTATTTGATATTCAAAATGACAATAGATTTAACATTAAAGTTATATTAAATATTCCTGCTAAAAAATTTGAAGATGATTTCAAAATTCTCTCACTCAAACCCTATACCCAAAGCTATGAAACCTGGTTTTAAAAATTTTTTAATAAATACAAAATTCAATTTGAAAAAATTAATCAACAAAAAACAAGCAACTATATCAAAATGCTAATATCTCAAAAGCTTGTTGAAGACTGCAAGAAACTTTTACCAGAAATCTACTCTCTTCTAAATATCTTATCTTCACTTCAAGAATGCTCTAAAGCTACCTTCAAAGCAGCACTTTATCACTTTATAAATGCCATAGCAAATCATGCAACTTACTTTCAAATAATACAGAACACAAGCTTGAAAACATTTTCTAATATTACTTTCAATTATTCAAATCTCATCTAGTACTAGAATCTAATTCAAAAGAATAGAAATATCCTCCTTTAGAAACCAAATTATTCCAACTTGATTAACAACTAACAACAACTTTTTCAAAACTAACACCTATAACTGAATTAAGAAAATTAGCTACATCTACTGAGGAAAGCTTCACATCACTTAACAATATTAATAGTGAAGTAGCCCAAACAACATACTATTTTTACTAATATCTAAAAAAATATTTACAAACAGCAGCCAAAAATGATGGAATTCAAGAGTTATCAAAAGAGAAAGCATTTGAAAAAATCATTAACTTTACTACTGATACACATACCCTAGTTCACATAATCATCTACTATGAAATTCAATCTCAATTCAAAGTTTTTCTTAAACAAACTAGAATCGACTACAACAAAACTTACTACCCAGAAGCAGAAAATTTTATAATAAAACATCTTAATATCTTTATTCCTATTTAATATAATAATATGCTCTTTATCCAAAACCAAAATGAACCTAAAGCTAAAAAAGAAAATCTAACCCCAACTACTACTCAGAATAATAATCTTAACAACTTCACTTTTTAAAAAGAAACAGTTGACAACTTCACACAAGACTAAGAAACTTCTTTTCAATAAGTTCTTCTATAGAAAACATTAAAGCAACTGCTGCTTCTAAGATTATGATGTTCTTTACTATTAGTAGGCCATTCTTAGAAGAGAATGATAACAGTAGATAGGCAGTAAAGCCTATTGTAGTGAAGGACCAGGATTATGTCAACCAGACCAATGTACTGAGCAGGTTATGGTATTCTCTACAGCTGTGCAAGCTGAGCTTAAAATAGTAAGCAACTCTGTAGAAGACATTACAAATACTATCTCTATCTCTAATACTTCATCTTCTACTGAGATAAACACATGCCATACTAAATTCTTAAATTAATATAACCTATCTCAAATTACTGAATCTGTTTCACTCAAAAAATTCATTCAACATCTACATTTAAATAACTTTTTCAATTCAATAAAAATATCTATAAATTTTAAAAAAACAGAATTACACATTTACTTAAAAACTACAGACCAAATACTACCAAATTATACAGAAATAGATTCCTATCTTTATAATACATATGATCATTTACTATTATTAATATCTTTCAATTGGACAATTCCTAACACAAACTCTACTGATCTCTTTACATCCAATCAACCAATCTATCCAAACAATTCTACAACACCTTCTCTCACTCTATCAATAATTACACCTGAATATATCTCTATACTAATTAAAATTGAATTAATAAACATAAATGGTCTTTTTCAATTCAATAAAAAACTTTCCTTAATAGAACTTTTAGAAGAAAACAACTTTGAAATTTTTGGACTCTCTGAAACACATTTGTCTTCTAAAGAAGAAAAAATCTTTAGTAACCAAATTCAAAATTATACCAGTTTTTGGAGCTTATATACAAATCCTTATCAAGCTGGTGTCAGTATATTTGTATACAAAAAAATCTCAAAATATATTGCCAAATCTCACGATTACAATGGATACATAATTGGACTCAACTTCTACTTCAAAAACACACCTATCAGACTTCTTCAAGTATACTTCCCAACTTATAAAAAAAAACAACTTCATAAAAAAATCCAAAACTACTTAATTTCTCTTACCCAAAATAACAAATATAAATTAATTATTATAGAAGATTTAAACAGTGTCCCAAATCTAAGAATTAACAGATCTCCTCCAAAAAAATTATCATTTCCAGAAAGCCAAATAATTCAATACTTAATTAGTTTCTAATTTAAGAACATCTATTGCATCTTCTATTCTAATACATCAAACTTCACTTTTAGTCGAAACAACATACAAAGCTGCATCGATCAAATATAGACTAACTTATCTATCACTAATATTGACTATACTGAAATCCTTCTATTGATATAATTGAATCTGATCACCAAATCATAACTCTTAAAATCTTCATTATAATCAATAAACCCAAATCTCATAAACAACATAAGCATAAAGCCTTTCTCTAGAAAAACTGTACTAAAGAAAACCTTGAAAACTACAATAAACAAACTACCAAAAATCTTCAACATTTATCTTCAATAATCTCTACAATCTCTAACCAAAACCAACTTAATACTACATGAAATAAAATTTACAAAGCTTTAATCAAAGCCTCTACTAAATATATTCTTTTCAAAAAAATCAAAACAAATAAAGAAATTTATAACTTCCCATCACCAAAACATTCACTACTTTATTACTATTACAAAAAAATCCAATTTCTTAAAAATCATATGAATTTAATTAACTTTAATATATTACTTACCAATTACCAATCCAAATATCCAGATTGCATATTTTTACATCATCACCTTCACTAATCCAAGTTAAAAAAGAATTTCAAACTATCAAAACTACACTTAACCATTAATATCAACAATCAATTTATGATGAAATCAAAGAAAAATTAGAAGATGAAACAAATCCTTCAAAGAAACATCTAAACTTTTCTATAAAAGAATACTAGAAAAATATAATAACATTCATATAAATAGACTACTTCTTAACAATAACCTCCTCACAGAACATGATGAGATACTAAATGCAATTAAACTTTATTTTACTGAATACTTCAAAACCAAACCTCTCAAAACTATTCTATTAACATCTGACTTCTATTCTTTCTATAAACTACATCCTGAACTTGAAATCCATTATCAAAATCTTACTATTGAAATTACTAAACAAGAATAGCAAAACATTATCTTCAACTTACCTAATCAAAAAGCAGCAGGTTTCTTAGAAACCTGTTATAAACATATAAAATATGCTAGTTCCAAAGCACAAAACATTTTTTAACTTTTTTTAAACAAATGTTTTTATCTTCATAAAATCTCCTTAGATTGAAAATCTTTTAATATCTTTCTAATCTCCAAAAAATTAAATTGAGACTACACATTAAATCAAGTTTGTCCAATTTCTATAATAGAACCTTTCAAAAAAACTTTTATCAAAATATTCACAAATTGATTAGATAATATCATTTCTTATAACAATCTTTTATCAAATCTTAACTTTGCAGCTTCAAAAAACTCCTTTATACATCTTCCTATACAAATTTTATATAACACAATTGAACATTATAAAACTACTAACAAAGAAGCCTGGATTCTCTTTCAAGATATGTCCAAGACTTTTGATAAAATTAATATAACAAGACTTCAAGATACTTGTAAAAGAATAGGAATTCAATCAACAGGAATTAATCTAATCACAGAACTATACTCTCATCAATTTGCTAGAGTAATTACTGCTCACAGCCTTACCTCACAAATATCAATTAACTCTGGAATTGAACAAGATGAAACATATTTACCTCTTCTATAAAAAATTTACTATAACCCTATACTCTACTTTATTTAAAAAAAATACAAAAACCACTTATTAAAAATTTTATGTCAATTCCCTATTAATATTATAACAAATACAACATCTTCTTTAATAACAATTATGCTATTGGCTTTTATGAATAATACCACCTAGCATTGTAAAAGTGCAAATATAATGCAAAACATTATAAATAATATCTCTGAATTATACAAATTCAACAATATAGAAATTAATATTACCAAATTAGACCTTCTGTACATTAAACCCAAATTTATATTAAATCCAACTTCTACTCTCTCAATAAATCAACAAAACATTACACCTAGAAAACTACAAGATGTAATTCGATATCTCAGCATTTTTTATGATGGCCAAGAATCTTCTAAACCAACTCTTAACCAAATTCAAAACAAAATCGAAAGCTTCCTTACTCTGATTCAACACAAAAAAATAACACCTTTACAAATTTCATTACTTTTCAACTTAATTCTACAATCTTTATTAGAATATCTACTTTAAATTATTTCAGTTCATACAAATACACAAACTAAATTTTCTTGCCTTTTTACTATCTATACTAAAAACATGCTTTCTTTAGCAAAAAACATCAACAATATAATTCTTACTAATCCACTCACCTTTAATTTACCAACCTTCAACAACATCATCCAAAAAGTTAGTACAACTAATACTAAATAAATATTTAATACACTACCAATTCTTAAAAATATAGGTATCCAATGAATTACAGAATGGCTTACCAAAATATGGTCACCTCAACTTTTATCAAAAACTTTAACTAACCACTATCAAAAAATGCAAAATTATACTCTACTTTTTCATCTTTTTCAACTAGCCTTTAATAAAATCTTATCCTCAATAATCTCACAAATCACATCCTTTTTATTATCAATATCAAAAAACACTTATACTATTTTTAACATTCTCTCTGTCAACCTACCTACATCTATTATTAATAGTTTTAGAAATAATAAAATTATCTTTTTAGAACAAATTACAACTGCAAATAACAAAAATATTCTTACATAGAACAATATCTACTTACACACAAACAAATCTAATAAAGGTTGTTAGCCAAAATGGTTTACTTAAATCCTATATTTAAACCAATCTAACAATATAATCTGAACTTGGCCTCACATAAACCTTCCTTCTATTAATACTTTTCTGAACACAACTAAACTAATATTACCACCTTCATTCTCAAACTTTCATTACTTTTATTATATATATTATACAAATAACTAAACACTATATATTTCTCAACAAACCTCTCTACAACAACCATCATTCTTTAAAATTTCTATACTCACTTCAGAATTCTCTCAACCACTATCAACTACTAATTACCCAATACTAAATTTTCATTCATTTTTTTACCTTATAACTCAGCCATCAAATTAAAAGATTTAATAACTATCCAAATTGATTTTAAAGAAATTTTAGTTCTAACTCAAATACACAGCACTACTATTATCTAATCATCTCCATTAATGCAACCACAAATAATTTTTTTATTATATGAAGCTCAACTTATTTAACAATTTATCAATACATCATCATACCAAAAGCAACTAATTGATCTAAATCACCTTATCTTCCAACTTAACACAGATAAACTACACTTCTATACTGATGGATTAATCAAAAATCTACAAACTTCAGAAACCAAATGTGGTATAGGATGGATTTGTAAATATGATACATTCATAAAATTTAATGTAGCTTTACAATCTTATTCTAACTCAACTTACATTGAACTTAAAGCAATTCTTATTCTCTTATTTGCAGTTCTTTTTAATATTCTTTTAAATATTTATATTGATAATATGACTGCAATCAAAAACCTCAACTCAACTACCAACTCCAAACCTATACAAACTAAAAACTAGGTTATTATTCACTATATTAACTATCTTAAACAATTCAAAAATATTACTACTACTTTTTATAAAGTTAAATCATACTCTACAGACTCTTTTCACAACTAAGCAGATTCACTTGCCAAACAAGAAACTACAAAACATATTCTCAAAATTAACAACTTAAAATTTAATATCTCAAACCATTTCATATAGAATAACTATTTAATCTCTATCAAAGTTCGCACTTTTATTAAAAACTCTATAACTATTTAAGAAATTTTCAAATGGTCAAACTTAAAATTCTTTCAAAATATCACAAACATTAATGGTCATTAAAATTTAAAATCATCTCCTTTTTTGAAAATAATCTACAAAAATACTCCTTCCGTATTAAAATTCTCACTAATAATCTACCTACTATGCAAAATCTTAATATTCATTACCCATATCTCTATACTACTTCAAACTGCTCTCACTGTACAAATACTGAAGATACTTTTCATTTATTTTTATGCTCTAGCAATACTACAAACATTTTATAATAATTAAAAATACAATACAAGATACTCTAATATTACTAAAAATTACTAATATAACCTTAACAATCTTACTTAATATTCTTTTAAATTTTACACTTAATACACCAAATCCTCAATTCAAATATATTTTACATATTATTATAGGGATCTTTTCTTTAACTATTTATAATAATATCAAAACACTTATTAACAAACAAACTGATGCTCTTCTATTTCAGCTTTCAAATAATCTACTAAATTGGTTTTATCAAGATCTCTGGTCTACTTGCAACACATACTAACATCAATGGAAAATATCTCACAACATTACATCAAAATTTAAATGCACTAAAATTTACTTACCAACATTACCAAATTCTCTAAACAATATAACAATCTCTTCTCAAACTATAAATATTAACTCTTTTATCATCAAATGGCTCATACAAGATTATTCACTAACTTCTTGTATTTAATAATGTTCAGACAATTGCTTAAAGGTTTCCTCCAACCTATTCTAGCTAGAACCTAATTTGAAATAGTTAGCTATAACATTCACAGAAAATAGAAGGTGTAATGTTATATTGAGTGCCAATTTGTAGCACAAATATAGTTTAGAAATCTTTAATTTTAGAACTCATGATTCTATATGTAAAAAGTTTCTACTTAAACATTATATAAATAAAAAAAATAAAAAATAAATGTTCTTGATTGTCCTTTTCTTTTAACCTTTGCTTTACTGTTTTTTCTCATTATATGTTTAATTCATATTTTTGTAGTTATAATTTTATGATCACTTTCTGTAATTTTTTCTGTTTTCTCAATGTTTGCCTTTTGCAAACCCAAGGCCAGTTCTTTTGACACCTAAATATAGTCAATTCTTGTTGCAGCTTCCTTGTTTGATCATGTGTAATTTTGGCTTGTTGGATGCATATTTCTATATATGTTTATGAAGCCTTGTTTTTTAATCCAATTAAAAACTAGTAGTCTTTTAAAATTTGCTACTTGTAAGTGTTGTCTATCTAATCTATTGTCTGCTATATGATTAAAGTCACACATAAACATAACTTGTGTTTGTCTTTTCTGTTTGGTAACTGTCTCTACAATCTTTTGCTAGATGTTTTTTCTTATTATCTTGTTATTTGGTATTATATAGACTCCTATCACTACTAACTTCAATTGCTTGAAGTATAGTGTAACCTCTATCATGTATTCACTTATTCGTTTAACTGCACCTATATGCTTTTCTCATTGTTTTTCTATTAGAATTTTTATATTTGATTCTTTTTTCTTATATTTTGTCATGTTTGTTCAATACCCTATATAGTCTTTATTTGATACATATATTAGAAGCCTTTCTTTTCTTTTAATAATGTTTGTTTTTATTATTCCTAATATTAAATTTCCTCTTTTCCTGCCTAGCCAAGCAGATTTTCAAGCTTTTATACTTTGGTTTTTAATCTATTAATGTTATAACATGCTATTTTAATCTCTTTTTTTTTGTTTTCATTTCTCTTTTAATTGGTTTTGTTCTGTTTTTATGTTTTCTGCTCTTTCTTTTTCTTTTTTAATTTCCTTTTCTTTTTGGTAAGGAGTTATGCTTTTCTTGAATATTTCTCCTTTTCTTTGTAGAAAACCTTTAAGCTTCTCATCTGTTTTCATTAGTTCAACTAAGATGCCCTTAGGAGTGATTAGCTGGACCATTTTCTATTCTTAGCTGCATTTTTTCTATTGATTTGTCTTGTTGAACTTCGAGTCTATCTAATCTTTCTAAGATTTTTTAAAGCAAATCTTGCATTTGTAGTTTGGAATTATCTTCTTCTGTTTGCTTTATTTGACTACTACCTTTGCTTTTATTGTTTTCCTTTTTGGTTATTTCTCTTTTATCAATTATCTGCTCTTCTTTATTTACATTAATATAAATGTCTTCTGTATTTGAATGTCTTTAATTATTACTACCTTTTTTCTTTTTATTTCATTTTTTCTGAAAGTTTTTCTAATATAGAAGGTGGTTATTAAATCTTATTAGTTTGGATTGTGCTGTTTTTATTTCTTTTTTTGATATAAAGATAATTGTTGCTGCTCTTCTTTGGTTTCTATTTTTGTTAGATAGTATATATATTGATTTTGCTTTCTTGTTTTTTAAGCAGTATAATAGCAATACTTCTGAAGTATTGCCTAGAAGCTCTGTTAGTCTTGTTGTGAACAAGTTTTGAAGATCACATTGGGTATAATTTTCACTGCTTTTGGTTACTCTTGCCATCTTGTAAACACCAATTGGCAAAGTTTACAGAATGTTCTCATTGATAAGTTGATCTGCTTGAACTACTGCTAATGCCTTATGTTTAGATCTTTTAATACATATTATTTGTATTTTTTTGAAGCTTTTACACATATGCTTAATTTTCTCTGCATTGATGTTCACAAGTAAGTCTCATATTGTAAAACAGTTATATAAATTTATTTCATCTTCTTTTGTAAACAAGTCTTCTTTTTTTTTTATATTCTTTTCTTTTGGATTGGTTTTTGTATCTTTCTTTATCTTTTTTGTTGTTGTTTTTGACTTGTTGTTCGAGTTTTGATTCTTTGTTCCTTTCTTTTTCTAGAATAAGCTTGAGCCATTCATCTTTTTTTTCTTGAATTCTGTTCATTGCTATATCTTAACTATGTTCACAGTCAAAGTCTACTTCTACTCAGTTGTTTTCATTCTTAAAAACTTTTTTAATTACTTTAATATAATGGTTTTTGCCCAAGTTTTATTGCATGTATTTTATCTTTTCATCACTTGTTTCTTCTAGCAAGATATATGCAAGCATGTTTGCCTTAAAGAACATGTCTTTGTTATATACTTTATTTTCTGATAACTATTGGCTATACTCAATTGTGTTGATAAAAATTAGATTTTTATAGGTTGTGTTTTCTTCTTTTAATTCTATTATTTTCTTGTTAATGTTTTCTATATTTTTTCTAACATCTTGGATAATGTTATCTCTTGAAGCTTCTGTAATCTTTTTTATCTTTTTTTCTCTTGCTTTTTCTGCTTTATTTGATTTGTTTATAAGAGTTTGGTTTATGCTTGATAAAGAACTTTTTTGTTGCATATCTTGTAGTATATTAAATTTAAGCTTCTCTATTTGGCCAATAATTTTGTTTATTACTTGAGTTGGTTTTACTTAAAGTGTTTCTTCTCTTGCTACATCTTGATATCTTTTTTTGTTATTAATATTTGCATTTTTTCTATACTGTTTAGTTTTTCTATTCTTTTCATTTTTTCCTTTTCTTTAAGTATTTGTTTTTTACTCATATTTGTAATATATTTAGCTGACTTTAGGTTCTGATTTATCAGCCTAAGTCTTTGTGTCTATTTATCTATTATATCTTCTTTGAGCCAATTTAATTCTGCTAAACTCAAGGCTTTAAGAATTTGTCTATAGAGTAATATATTACTTAGTGTAATATGGTTTGGGTTGTTTATTGCTAGATCCTTTAATATATGCTCTACATTGCTTGGTTTTTTTACAGGCATTGTTAAAATTTAATTCAACAATTCAGAATTTAAATATCTTTAATTTTTATTATCTGACTTCTTAATATAATACATAATGTCTGTGTCATTAGCCTAATTCATTTGATCTATTTGTTTGATTTCTTTCTTTTAAATTTTCTTTTTGAGTTGTTTATGTGCATCTTGTGTTATGCTACTATTTACTACTAATTTATCTATCTATTTCCTAATTAAGAACATGACTTTGTTGTTTGTTATTGTTGTTTAGTCAATTATGTGTTTTCTTTTTGTTTTTCAAGATTAATCATGATTTTTCAAACTTTCAAGTTTTATACTAAAAAAAAGAAAAATTTTCTAAAAGCAAGTTTAGTTTGTTAGAGATATATTTTCTAGTATTACACTTTTATTGTTGTTTATGTATTTTTGAATATAAACTCTTTTTTCTTAAAGGTCCAAGAACTGTTTGCTATTCTGTTTTAGTTATATTTTATGTTTTGTTTCTGCTCTGCTTTGGAATTAGGGATTGGTAAGAAGAGTTATCATTATAGTATTAAGTATTATTACTATTACTTTAAGTTTAGACTATTTGTAGTAATTACCAACTATGTGGCATTAAAGTGACTTCATATATCAAAATTAAATAATAATAGACTAGATGAATTATACAGTTGCAGCCTTATAATTATACTATAGACATCAGACTAGTAAAAAGCATAGTAATGCAAATGTGCTTTTACAACAATATAACCCTTCAGAAGTCAATAATAATAGAGTAAAAGTAGATGTTAATGTATAAAAATATAAGAAATTATTACTTTCTTTAGTAGAATGTAATGCTAAGAAATGTGTAAATAAAAAGAAATTAGATGGATATACTAGTTGAAGTATTGAAAACATGAAATTAGCTACTTACAACAACAATGACAAATAGAAAAATAGTAAATAATTTGACAAAGAAATAAAGACCTAGTGAAATTTAAATAAAGAATTTGAAGTATATACAGTGATAAAGAAGAATAGTAAGAACAAAGACATAATATTAGAAGAATATATAGAATTAAAAGATGATTCAACAGAAAGTATAACTACTATTAATAGAAATAGCCTAGAAATCCAAGATAATACTCTGATAAAGTTTCAAAAATTAACAATAAAGTACTATGATATTATGCTTTATTCATTTGACTAAGTCTTATAGTAAAATATACCATATATATTCCCACCTAACCAAATGTAATTATTACATTTTAGAAGTACTGAATCAATATAAAAGCATCTACTTGATACAACATTGCAGTTATTAATTGTTAGTACATAACTCTCAAAATTTGTTAATATTGTGAGATTGAATCATTAGTAGTGTACAACAAAAATTGGCTTAAAATAAAAATTTGTAGAGTACAAAAATTAATTTAGGATATACTAAGTCTTTGGACAAAGGAGCAGTTAATGCTAATAAGTATATACAATTAAAGAGAAATGACAGACTTATAATTACAAAC
This sequence comes from Cetraspora pellucida, assembly GCA_910591915.1. Classification (NCBI taxonomy): domain Eukaryota; kingdom Fungi; phylum Glomeromycota; class Glomeromycetes; order Diversisporales; family Gigasporaceae; genus Cetraspora; species Cetraspora pellucida. The sequence continues at coordinate 6,240 of CAJVQA010001385.1, read as the reverse complement.
TTATTTAAAAACAATAATAGGCTCTTAATGCTTAATTAGAATTCTAAATCAAAAATTAATAAAGTTAACTGCTATCAAGAAAAAAACTAACTTAAAAAATATATAAGTTAAAGTCTTGAATGTTAAGTAGAAAATTAAATCTAATAATAAATAATATTCAGATCAGATTGTCAATATTCTTGGCTATAAGAAAGAAATTATGAATCTAACATTATATAGTAGAATAAAGCAATATATATATAATCAGTACCTATCTTCAAATTTGGACAAAACACAAAAGAACATAATAGTAAAACTAAGTAAAACCTTATAGATAAAAGAAGAAATCCTCTATAAGCCCAATGTATACTACTCAGACTAAATGATAAGAATGGTACAGAAGCTTAAAATCAACACTATCTTGCTAATAATGTATAACCACCTGATGAAAAGCTATTTTAAAGCAGAAGCAATATTTAAAAAGATAAGAGAAGTATACTATTGGCCTAAAATATTTAATAACATAAAAGAATATATTAAATTTTGCAATAAGTATCAATAAAGAAATAAGAGCTATATTATTAATTATTTGATTATTTTTTATCAACAATCTACCTATCTTTACTTCTTTTAATATATAAATAGTTAGACTCTTTAAATATAATTTCAACTTTTTTTATCTCTTTTTTTTCTAAAAAATTACTTAATTTTTGATATTTCTCTAAAAATATATTAAAAGGTTTTCTAAACCCTATATCTATATTGGTCCTATTTTATTAAATTGAAATTAACATTGTCAGCTTCTTACTTATTACTTTAAGGTCCAACTAGTATATTATTATAGCTACAAATTACATGACCAAGTAGCCTGAGGCCAGAGCAATTTAGTTTATAAATGCTTAAGAAGTATTCAATTTTATCTTTGATAAAATTATCTGCTAACACAAGTGTTTTGAAAAGTTGTTATCAGATCATGACATCCATTTTCTCAACCATGTGATGAATTGATTACTAAAAAGTTTTATATTAAGCATTTGTTATTCACTTCATATTATTCACAAACAAATAAATTAGTAAAACAGTTTAATATAACATTATACAAGACCATTGCAAAAACAATAAAATGTTCAATAATTAAAATTTGGTCATATTAGCAATTTTGTTTGTATATCAAATAACAAGATATTTAATAACAAAAATTATGCTATTTTTCTTGATATATAGATATAGAGCATAATTATCCATTAAAACTAATAGAACAAGAAAATTAGCTAATGAAATAATAGTACAAAGACCAATAGAACTTATTAAAAACTTACTCTATATTTGTAACTTTACTGTTATATAAGTTCAACAAGTACAAATTAAAATAAAGAAATAATATAACAGACAAATTCAATTAAGCTTTAAATTTGAAATTAATAATAAGGTCTTAGTATATTATGTATTGATGAAATATAACAAAAATATAAAGTTTGAACTAAAATAAAAAAAGCTGTTTTATGTACACAAGGTACTTCTCAAAAATATATTCAAATTAAAGACTATAACCAAAAATGTTATAGCTTTATTTATCAACATTAAATTACTAAAAAAATATTATAATCTACAAAGCAATAGACAAGCAAATAATTAATTATAAAAAAAAAAAAATCTTTGAAAAATATTTTATATAGGAAAAAGATAAAAAAATAAAAGATATAAAAAAAAAAAAAGAGAATAGTGATCCTAGTGTAGTGGTTAGATTGTTATTCTTCAAGTGGCAGATCTAAGATTCAAATTTTACTTACAATAAAATTTGAAAATATATCTGCATTATGGTAACTGTCTCTTGTCAATCAGTTGGCCTTATGTAGCAATATTACATGTATATAGAAAAATGTATAATTGGTATTGCATAAAACTTCAGTGCAAACCTAATAAGACCACTGGGTATAGAAAACTAAGAAACTGAGATAATGAAAACCCACTTAGAAATTTTCAGGTAAAAAGGTAGTATAACTTTTAGTAGTACCATCAGACTAGTTAAAGCATATAAAACATCTTCATAGAAATCAAAGATTAAACTAAATGCCAAATATGTGTAAAGAAGCATATAACCAACTAGGCCATCAGATTTATTAAAGAAAAAAAATACAGAAGTATACTACACTGGGCTATCTGAATTGGTAGTCTGAAAAAGACTGCTAGTTTTGAGTTGTAGCTAGTAGAAGATGATGGAGAAGATGCCATAAAGATAAGTACTAGAGTTTTAGTAAACTTTACAAGGGTAAAAATAGTGTAATATAGTGGTTAAACAGGTAACTCCTGTAACTGCAAGTATTAGATAACTATAGTGTGTTACATAAAACTAGGTTAGTATATATGAAACATAAGGGCTCTAGTAAGTTTTTTGTTAAGAATAAAGTAGTTCTAAAAGTACTAACTAGTATTGGGAACTTAGATAGATGTAGTCTTGAAGATGTTCTCATAATACAAGAAGGATTATATATGCAAAAGGTTTAAATAAGCAAGACTTCTAGTTGGCTTGTAAGTATGGCATCTAGTGTAGAACTTATATAGTAATGTATAAGTGAACTATTTAAATTAGGCACCAAAATTACATATATAGTTAATTGTAATCTCTAATGTAAAGTAGCTCCTAGTGGCATGCTATATTTTATATATTTGAATAAAAATATCATATCCTGAAGATAAGAACTTTAATATTAAAAAAAAAAAATAATAATAAAAAGAAAAAAAAGTATCAAAAAACTTTTTGATCAAATATAATTAACTTTTAATCATGCTAAGTTTAAACAAAATTATCATTGATATCATAGCCATATGTTTGATAATATTATTATTATCCTATTGCTATTTAATAAGTTACATGATCTCATGACTGCAGTGACTCTGATGTACCTATAGTTATTCCAAGCAATACATCTTAAAAATCAAATTAGTACTTTAATCTATTTTTATTATCTTGGTATGCTGTTTGCTTATACTATCAATGATCAGAAAACATATATTAGAAGGATTATAACCAGACAATATTATTTTGTAGCTATAAGAGTCTATGATATCTTCTCATCTTAAAGTATTAGTTAAATCTATAAAATCCTAGATGTAATCTTTGACAACTTTAGAAGACTAACAAATGCCAAAGTTTGATAACTTATATTGTAAAGTTTATAAAATTTACTTTAAGTTGAAAAGAAATATATGTCATAAAACATGTTTCTAAAAGCATATAGAAGAAGGTGATTAATGTGATGCAGTAACAATTAATGACTATATTGATTATCTATCTAATATACTGTAGACTTTCTAAAATTATTGCTTCTAAAAGTTATATAGAGCAATTAGCAGATACAAAAGTAATAATAACAATAAGAGTTTTTAAGAAGAAACTGTAATTAATAGGATATACAGAAATTAAGAGTTTTAAGTAATAAAAGCATTAAAGAGATATAAATAAGATAATACATTTAATAAAATTAATACATCTAGTACTTTAAAGAACATATATATGATATAACAATATATAATAAAGGCTTTAAGTTCTAAAAGAACAATTTCAGTTTTGTGCTAATCATAAATTTTGGCTTTATAATCATTTTCTATTTTATATATTATAAAATCTATGATTATAAACACACTACTCTCCAAATCTAACTGCTTTTTATCATCTAAGCCATTTATAGATTATATAATATATCTTATTAACAAGTAACTGACTTGTTATTTTACTCATATCAATACTCTATTTGTGATATAGCACTTATACTTATTATTCTGCATATGCTAATTATAGTAGTTATACTAATTATACTAATTATATTGTTTATACTAATTATTATAATTATACACTGTATTTTACTTATTCACTTTATTATACTAATATCTATAATAAACCCAATACTGACAAAGCTGTTAATTTGTTACTGTGCCATATTAATTACCTTTTTTAAAGATTATAGTCTTGCAATTTACATTATATTCACAAAGAATTTCAAGTATATTATGATTGCTTTGGATAATATAAGAAGATCTTCTCAAAGAAAAGAGACTTTAAAGCTTCTAAATTTATATATGCAATATGTTTTTTGATTTATTATAAGCCAAAACAGTGATATGTCTGTACTTCAAAGTTTACTAAATCTTAATTATCTAATGTTTCATTATTAAGTTAAAAAATTATGCATTGATTTAGAATATCTTGTATAGTTTTAATAAGCTTATAGTTGTGAAAATAAAACTTTATATATTTAAAGAAACAGATTTGTTTATATATGAATATTTTCTCAAAAGTAAGCTAAACTATTTGCATGTTTTGCTAATAAAACTTTATTAATAATTGGTTAAAATTTGTATTATGCTAGTACTTATTGCTTTTGATCAGAACTTTGAGACTAGTATCACAAGCATATACTTTATTTGCATCAGTAATACAAATTCAAATAAGAGAGATGTCTAAAGCATAATAAATTCTTTATAATATACTTTATTAAATTGACTTTAGAGTTAGGGCAATTTTTAGTAGAGTTTTTTTTTTTTCAGTATTAAGATAACCTCTTTGGTTTTTTGACTTTATTAATACTTCTGTTGGGTATCATGATGAGTGTACAACTGGCTACACATATAATTTTTCTATATTACCTATTTTAAGAGGTTTACTTAAAAGTTCCCCACCAGTTGCTATACCTAACACTTCTGCTTAAATGTTCTATTTAAACCCTTTGATCTGAAACCCTTGCACCAACTTCACTAGGTCAATCCCAGGTCCTTGTCTCAACCTTAGGACTATTTTATTCTTAAGGTAAACCTACCAGAGCCTCTATGTCCCACATATAGCTAACCTGGATTTTATGTAACACACTATAGTTATCTAACACTTACAGTCAGTGCTAACCTTAAATCACTACATTACACTATTTTTACTCTTGTAAAGTTTACCCAAATCCTGGTACCTATCTTTCCAACTTCTTTTTTTATCCTTATACTATCTAACCCAGAATCCGACAGACTTTCCAGACTTCCAATCCAGATAGCCCAGTATAGTATATCTTTTAATATCTTTTTCCTCTAGTGATTCTGGCAGCCTGGTTGGTCATGTGCTTCTCTATACATCTTTTTATCTGATTGCATGTCTGCCTATTCCTTATTGGGTTTCCTGGGCTTTCATCAGTCTGACAGCACTATTAAAGATTTGTGCTATCTCTTTCTTAGGATTTTCAAGTAGGATTCCATCTTCTTAGTTTCTTGGTCTTCTACATCTGGTAGTCTTATCATGAGTTTGCACCAGAATCTTATGCAATTCTGGTTTTAACATTCCTCTATGTACATGTAACGTTACACTTCATATATATGCCCCAGGCTTCCAATGATGAGTAGAACCCAATTGGTTGTACTCAAGATTACAGATACCTAAATCCAACCAATTGACAGAAGACAGTTTAGCCATAACACAGGTTAATTTTCAAATTTTATTGTAAGTGAGATTTGAACCTTAGACCTGCCACATGAAGAATAACAACCTAACTACTACACTAGAATCACTATTCTCATTTTTAGTAGAGTTAAAATAGGTTTTAGATACTTATATATAAGCAAAATTGCCTTTTTAACATATTTAATTAACCTATTTGAAGTAAGTTAGACTGTTATTTTTTATATTTTAGAGAGTTATATTTTTATTTTTTGTTTTGCTTTATTAAAATTTTATAATTTAATTGTCTGTTGTTATGTAATTCTGTTCTGTTATATGCAGATATATATTTTTAATTTTTTAATTAAAGTTAGAATAAAGAATAGTATAGAGTTATAATAAAGGTTAGTTTTATAGTAAAATTGTTTTCAGCATTTTTTATTAATGCTCTAAAATAGGTTTTTCTTCATCTAACTGATTTATGTTGATTACAACAAACAATTTTAGTGGCTATATATTATGTGACTGCTATAACTACACAGACCCCAAATAGAATGATGTGCCTTAAAGAGCATACCTTATATAGTTATATATATAATAACAAATTGACTAGTCAAATTTATTAAAATTATAGTTTTAAAATTTCTATAACTATTATAACCAACAATCATAATTAAAATTTATAATTATAAGAGATGTGGCGACCTAGTGAAGTGGTCAGGTTGTCAACCCTCCAAGTGGTAGGTTGGATGTTCAAATCCCATCGACGGTGAAAATTTGGATAATCACCTATGTAATATTCGTATTACGGCAACTGTTACTAACGATTGGGTTAGGATACCTGTAAT
>CAJVQA010001384.1:0-25909 GCA_910591915.1 Cetraspora pellucida | reverse complement strand
GAGTAGAGAGGTAACCTGAACCTTCGACAGTGCTACTGTAAAGACTAGACTTATGAAACAGAGCTAGAACTTGTGAAACTGGGCAAATGTGCTAGTCTTTGAGAAGGGACCAGATGAACCAACCAGGCCACCAGAATTTCCAAATTTCGGAAGAAAAGGGCACATGCTGACAAACATGTAAACCAGAGGTGTATGGTTTCGATCTACCTTTTCAGGCTATCTGAAATGGCAGCTTAGTGGAACTTGAATTGAATACCAAAATAGTAAGGATATGTTGTGAAGTCAGTACCAGGGTTGGGGTGAACTCTACAAAAGCATAGTAGTTTAATAGTATGCTCTGACTGCCAGTGTTGGTCTCAGCAATAGTGATACCAGGTCAGCTGTAAGAATAGGATACAGAAGATTATAGAAGGTTTAGTACAAGGTCAAATGTTCTCCATATTAGTGAACTGCTTTAAAGACTTAGTGACTATGGCATATTTGAACTGGTATCAACCAAGGCATCTTGGTAAGTGTAGGTAAGTAGGTGAATATGGGAACAGAGTAGTTAAATAGAGAACTTACAAGCAGGTTCCAGGTATGGCAGCTAGTGTAGAACCTTTGACTGGACTACTTAAATTAGACAATAACTAAAGTTGTACAAGTGGCTAGTTGTACACTCTTTCTATAGTTCCTACTGTAGTTGTAAAACAATTATTAGCTGAATATACTATTAATAAAATTCTAGGTTACAAGTACTCACCTTAATATTTAAAAAAAAAAAAAACAATTATATAGAATTTTACAATATCTAAGTTTAGCATTACTTAGTCACCTTAATAATATTTAAGTCAATCTATTGCACTATTTTAGTTAGAGATAGACTGCTTATCTAACTACTTAAAGCTATACTAAAAAGGTTTTTTTTCTTTTGTAACAAGTATGTTTATTGTCTTTCAAGATTTTTTTATTTTTTTTATTTTTTTATTTTATTTTTTTTGTATGATTATCTTTCTTCATTTTATTTATTATGTTAATTTTCTTTTTACAGTTTTGTATCTTTATTATTATTTTTTTTTTAGTATTAAAATAACGTCTTTGGTCTTTTGACTTTTATTAATCACTTATTGGTATTGTGATTCAATGAACTACTACAGAAGAGTGTACAATTGGCTACATGTGTAACTTTTCTATATTACCTATTTAAGGAGTCCATCCAAAGGTTCTTTACTAATTGCTGTACCTAACACCCCTGCTTGAATGTTCCATTTTAAAGCCTTTGACCCTGTAACTTGTATTAATATCACTAGTCATCTCAGATATATCAGATTATCATCCTCAACCTTAGGACTAATTTATTCTTGAGATAAACCTTCCAGAGCCTTCTGTACCCATTTTTATAGCTGACCTAAGTATCGCTATGGCAGAACCAACACTTGTGGTCAGAACTAACCATTAAACCATTATGTTCTTGTAGAGTTCACTTAGACCTCAGCATCTACTTCGCAGCATAACCTCAGTACTTGAGTATACTTCCACCTTTTCCCCTGCCCTTTTACCAAACTCCCAATCCAGATAGTCTGTATAAGATTACAACCAGTCTATTAGTATATTAGGTTAGTCTGATATCCTTTTTCTCTGATTCGTTTCAATGGCCTGGTTGGTAGTATCTCTGAAACTTCCAACCCAGAGGCTCTTGCTCATCTGGCTACTAGGACTGGGTATTAGACCTGGGTATCTGTTTTGCCAGGCTAGCCTTTACAGTAGGGCTGTTGAAGATCCAGCTACCTCTTTTCTCAGGTCTTTCCAAATGGACTTCTTGTTACTCAATTTCAACGGATTTACATAATCACAAGGACTTATCTAGTGTTTGCACTGCCCGATTTGTCAGTTTCATTCTTCTATGTAACTTCAATATTGCACGATGCCCCATAACCTGCCAGTTATCCTGGTATGACCATCATTACAGATATCCTAATCTAATTGTTAGTAACAGTTGCCATAATACGAATATTATATAGATGATTATCCAAATTTTTACCATCTATAGGATTTGAATACTCAACCTACTACTTGAAGAGTTGACAACCTGACCACTTCACTAGGTCATTATACTCTATCTTTATTATTATTATTATTATTATTATATAATATTAAGTAAAAAAAATAGTAATATATAGATATATTAATTAGATATAAATGTATAAATAAAATATTTCTAAACTACATTATTGTTGCTATACAATAATGATATCTAGCATAATATTAACCTTTAATTTTCTGGTTTAGTTAAATTAACTATCATAATTATTAACTATAAGGGAGTAAAAGGAATTTTTAATATAAAAAAAAAAACTTTTCCTATTGATCATTTAAACACAAAAAACAGCTAAAGAAAAAAAAAGATTTTAGCAAAATTATTAATAAAAAACACCCCAAAAGCTCTAAACAAAAAGAAGCAGCAACAAGAAAAGCATTAGACTAGCAAAAGAAAAATTTATTTGCAAAATAATAATGAAGTGACTAAAGAAATAGCAAAAAACTTATTGAAAAATGACAATAGTAGAGAATTGCCATTAGACCCAATAACATAGAGCTGTTTATATTACACAAAAAACATGTAAGAACAAAACAACAACAGACACATGCAAGTTACTAAATTAGAATAGATATTGCAAATCATATATAGATACACATAGAATCTGATATATAGATAAGCAAATGAATAAAGGAAACTAAACAACCAATCAGAAGGCTGTAGATATAAATAGAACATAGAATTAATGGAGCGCAGAGAAAGTTTCTCAACAATATTTACAAAAAGAGCATACTGGGTAATGAATAGGATACATAATTAAATATTCTTCAACCAGTCAAGTAGCATATACGTAACACCAAACAGAGAAGATAAAATTGTAGTTATGCTTATAGAGCAAAGTCCAGCAGAAGTTGCACTACTAAAAAAAACTAGAGAATTGATTAAAAGAGCAGAAAGAGAACAACCAGAAAAGAAGCTTAACTTTACAGAAGCAGACAAGAATATAATGCTAATTGAATATAAAAAAATTCAAGAACAAGAAAATAAAGAAATAGTGCAACAAGAAATAGCTATAATAAAGCAAGAAGACAAATGAGAGACAGAAAGAAGAATTAGAAAAATAATAGAAGAAGGCAATACAAGCAAAAAAAGATCACAGAAAGAAAACTCTACCACAAGGTGAAAAGGAAAAATAGAGGTAAGTAATAAAAATATAGACCAATCAAAAGAAGAACCACCAATGCAAAAAGCAGAACAGAAAGATATAGAAATGAATGGTAAAGAATCGAGACAAGGTTCAATATCAGAAGAGAAAGAAAGACAAAAAAAAAGAAAGCAGACAGTAAAAAAAGAAATAGATATAGCAGAAATCCTATTAGAAGAAAGCATATGGGCACCAAGTAGAAGAAGTTGTAACAAAGATAACAGTCTACTTGCTAATATACCAGCATACAATGTGCCTGGAGAAACAGAAGAAGAATGTGTAAAGTTTATCAAGTGGTTACTAAAAGGCAATGAACATATTAAAAACATTAAAGAAATCTTTAAATGAGGAAATCTGTGGATTGAGGTAAACTTCAACTGCAAGTATAGTAGAAATGAGGCAATACAAAGAATAAGTAAAAAAGAAAGCAATTGGTACAGAATGATATCAGAAGAGGATAAAGAAAGAAGAAAAACAAAACAAAAGAAGTATAATAATGAATACCAAAATAGAAAATATAGTATAACAGAATATAAAGAAAAGAGCCATGAAGAAAAAAAAATTCAAGAAAAAGAAGAACATACAATTACTGAGAAAGAAGATGTAAAGAATACAAAACATATAACAATCTGGGACTTGTCAGCAGATATAAATAAGAAGGAACTTGAATACATATGCAGAAGATTTAAAAGTACACAAATAATAGAAATTAAAAGATTTAAATACAAGGCTCTCACAATAATACAAATAGAAGAATCAGAAGAAAGAAGCACCCCTTGGTTTATACCAGTTGATAACCATAAACTGATAAGAGTAACAGAAGGGAAAGAAGATCATGAAACAAGACAAAAGCAAAGGCAACATACAGCAAAGTTGGCAGAGCTGCCAAGCAGTGCCTTAGAAGTTTTACTATTATGGTGTTTGATGAATAAGGATGCAAAATCAGTATACATTTCACTGAACAGGAATGGAAACCAAAGAAGAACTGCAATAATCTCATTTGCAACAGAGAAAGAAAAAGAAACGGCACAATCAAGACCAATCATATATAATAATTTTCGTGTATTCTGGTCAAATGAAAGAAAAAAGAAGTCAAAAGAAAAGAGTTTTACAGGAAAGAAGAGAAAGAAACTGAGACAGAATGATCCAAAATCCAAGCAGAAGGTTTACAGAAAGAAGAGAAGATCTAAAGGATAGAAATATAGATAAAAGAAAAGAAAAAAATGAAAACAAAAATAGTCAAAACTCAAACAAGAGATGCATAGAAATAGAAAACGATTTCCAAATACAAGACATAGTAGAATGGTTAGGTGATGGAAATAGTAACACAGAGAGAAAAGATCCACAAGTACAGAACCAGAACCTTTTGGAAAAAATTTTTGAAAGACTAAAGAGAATCGAGATATAACAAAATAAGATAGAATGAAAGACAGGAAAAGATGGTGCCAACCACTCCTAATGGTGCTACAGTTGAATTAATGAATATAGACCAGGAGATTGGAGAGTTTTTGCATAGTGAAAGAAGAATATTTGAAGAAAGAAACATAGAGTTATCTTCTGGCCATAATGAAAACCCAAAGAAAAAAAGAAAAGAAAAAGTAGAAAGCAGAGAAACAATACATAAATGTCTGAAAGAAAAATGGAAGCAAGGGAAGAAAAAATTAAAAATAACATATCACAACATTAATAGACTTTAAACAAAAGGATAGAAAATAGGTAACCTTTTAGAATGAGCAGAAAAAGAAGAATGCACAATAGTAGAAATAATGGAAACAAATATTGCAGAAAAAGAGAGAAAATTCTTACTGCATAGTTACAACACACAGTACAAGGTATATTGGACTAGTGCAGCAATAGATAAGAAAAAAGATTCAGGCTTAGGAATACTAATAGATGAAAAGTGGGAAAAACACTTAGGAGCAGTTAAAAGGGTCAGTGAATATATATTAGAGATGGAATTATATTTTAAACAACTAGAATTGGTAGTACTAGAAATATATATTCCACCAAATGACAAATTAATCGCTAAAAAAATTCAACAAAGAATCATAGAAGTAGTAACAAACAGGAAAAGACACACAGAAGTAATTATACTTGGTAATTTTAATCATACAGTAGATAACACACTAGACAGACTATATCCACAAACATCAAATTACAAAAAACTGCCAATATTTAGCTGGCTCAAAAAACAAAACTTTGCAGATTCATACAGGAATCTTCATCTGACAAAAGAAGCATACACATGGTCAAGTCAAGAAACAGCAACAAGAATAGATTATATTTGGCTGTCAGAAACATTGGCATCAGATTTACAAGAAGCTAATATCGAAAAAGCAGAAGGTATGACAGACAGTGATCATAAGATAATCACAACAGAAATATAGATAAAACATGTAATCACAAACAATAGTGAGACAGAAATTAAATGGAAAGACCAAACAAGAACAATATACCTATATGAAGAAGCAAAACAAGAAGATTGGAAAGATTATACAAGAGAATTACAAAATAGTTAGAATGGAAAAGAGTGTTAAAATAACTAGACGATGATAACATAAAAACAGAATATTATATAGAATTCTTAGACCAAATGTGGGATGCAATAGAAGAAGCCATTATCAAAGCAGCAAACAAGCAAATTCCAAAGAAGAAGATAATCAACACTAAGCTAAATAGAAGACTAAATCAGAAAACAACAAAGAAATACAAACCTATTATCGAACTTTAGCAAATAATCAAAGAAGCAAAAAGTAAGAAGAATCAAAAAGTAAAAATAAAGAAAAGAGTTAAAATAAACAACAAACTTCAATGTATAGAGAAAGAGCTAGGAGCAATGTCGCCAAAACTACATAGACAATGATCAGAAGCCTGAATAGATGATTTAAAAGGCTGGCAAAGAATAATCAAAGAGAGAAGGAAAAAAGAATGAGAACGAGCACAAAGAAAACAGATAGAAGGAAATATAAACAGAAGAAGTGAAATGATTAAAACAGATCAAGGTCAAATGATTGTCAGCTTACTAAATAAACCATACAAAAAAATTGTTCTAGACAGATTTATAATACAAGACAAAGAAGAAGTCAACCTTATATCATTACCAAATGCAGTCCTAAATGGTGTGAAAGCTCATTTCAAAGTCTAATTTAGAAAATGAAGAACCAAACTTAAAGAAATGACAAAAGAATAGAAAAGAATATATAAACCAAAAGATTGGATCAAAGAAACCTGGTATAAAGAATTGGAAGGAAAAATAGAAAAAAAAGAATGAGAAGAAATACTCAGAGAGCTCAAAGTGAATACAGCCTCAGGTATATCAGGCATAAGCTATACATTAATAAAGCATGCAGAGAAGAAATCACAAAGAATTTTTAGAACATTTGTAAATCTAATTCTGGAGAAAGGAAACATATCAAGAAAATGGAAAATAATACAAATATATTCAATTCCAAAAGACATAAACTGGGATTACTGCTTAAATAATATCAGGCCAATAGCATTGATCGAGACCTTTAGGAAAGTTGTCATGAAAGTAGTAACAAGAAGATTAGCCAAAGTGTTTACAGAAAGAAATATACTCAAAGGACCAAATTATGCAGGCTTGCCAGATAATTCAACAAAGCAACTGATACATATACTAACATGATAATAGAGGAGGCACAAGAAAAAAACAAAAAAATATTGATATTGTTACAAGATATGAAAAAGGCATTTGATTCAGTTTCACTAGAAAGCCTAGAATGGGCTCTAAAAAGATCAAATTCTACAAAAAACAAGAGAATACATAATCAATATTTTCTGCAAATGACAACTCAAAGTTATTACAGCCTATAGTTTAACTGACGAAATAACTGCAGGTAATGGAATAGACCAAGGAGAAGTAATCTCACTGCTAATTTGGTGTCTTTTTTATGACCCATTGTTAGAAAGGATACAAGAAGATGAAACACCAGGCTATACAGTAGAACAAGAAGTAATAGAAAGAATATGCAGTGATAGTGTTACAAGTTATAGACAAGCAGCAATTGCATATGCAGATAACATAACATGGATTGCAAATAGCAAGGAACAAATACTAAGAATTCTAAGCATTGCAGAAGAATTTTTTGAAGCAAATGACATCGAAATAAATGAATCCAAATCAAAGCTCATAGTAATAAACACAAGAATAAAAGAAGAAGAAAGAGAAATCACATTTGGGCATAGTAAAATAAGAAAAGAACCCAAAAGCAAAATTGTAAGGTCATTGGAAATCTGGCTAAACAGCAGAATGAAGAAAGCACTAGCTTGTAAGAAAGCAAAAAGAATAGTTAGTCAAACAGTCAAAGATCTGAAATACAAAAAAATGACAATGAGCCAAATCGCATATATAAACAATACAGTAATAATTCCTAAGCTAAAATATTTCTTATAGCTAACAAAAATGCCAGAGAGAATGATTAACAAAATTTACTAACCACTAATATGCTTAGCAAAGCATAAATGCAATATGATGAGAATAGCAAACAATTGCACAATCAAGCACAAAGATCTAGGAACTTGCAAAACACTAAGTCAAGAAATAATAACAAAACAAATAAGCAGCATTTTTTCAAGACTCAATAGACGAGACAATATGGGTGAATTAACAAGGCTTAGAATAGCTCAAGGACGTCAAAAAGCAGGCCTAACAGAAAACATTTGGGACAATAAAAAGAAAATAGAAACTGAGAAGTTTTGGAAAAACAACTTAGCCTGTTGAACAATAACTAAAGCAAAGGAAATAGGAATAAGCATTAAAGCAGAAAAACCCTTATAGAAAATTTACAGTTATGATAAACAGATAAAAAACATGTTAGAAACAAAAACATGGATAGCAAGTAGCAGCACAATAAATGAATAGAGGTTACTCTTTCTGAATCAACTCATAGATATTAAAGATGACAATCTAATTATATAAAAACAGCTTAAGAGCCTTCAAGGCCTGTCATGCAAAGGAAAGAAGGCTAAATGGTTTAGAGAAATAGAAGAAAAAGTGCTAAGAACACAAGTGAGTAGAGAAATACAAGATAATTACAAAGTAAGAAGATATAATACACAAGCATTAAAGATTAAGTAGACAAAGGTATCTGAAGACCAAAGGAAAAAAGAATAGATCACTTATGAACTGAAACACAACCAACAATTAGGCAAAGTAATTAAGAAGAAAAAGAAAAAGGTGTTAACAGAACACTGGTCAATGCATACAGAAAAAGGAAGAACAGTAACAGAACTAAGTATATGCAAAGGTTGTAAAAACAGTTCAGAACAAATGACTAACAAGTGTGAAAGATGAATAAGACAAGACCACAATATGAGAGCAATACCAGAGTTACTAATAGAAAAAGCTAATAATAGGATAAATGCAACATTAGAACAGATACAAGAAGATAGAACAATAGAAGAATGGAAAAGAGATGAGATGAAGTTGTTAGGAATGAGACAAACAAAAAAATTAGAAGTAGAATTGATTAGAAAACAGAAACTAAACAGCATGATTACAAATCAGTTAGTAGAGATATTAATATGTAACAAGAAGAGAAACAAGAGAAAGTACAGCTTCTATACTAATAGAGCAATATACAAGAAAAAAGGCGAAAATGGCACAGAAATAATGGGCATCAGTTGGATGCAAATAGAAGAAGAAGAATATTGGCCAAAAGAAGAAATCATATTAGGACTTGAAGGTTGGCCTTTAGTAACAATAACAGAATTAGCGTAATATGGACAGCAATTTTAATGATACCAGAAAAGAAAAGTGTAGAAGTGTTTACAGATAGCATTGCAGCATTAAGAAACATTAGTAGAGCACTACAGAATATAGAAGAAAAAAGAGCTCTGAAGAAGAAAAATGCAATGTGGATACTAAGCATTGTAGGTCTAATCAAGAGCAAGAACATTAAGATAGAATTAACCAAGGTTAAAAGCTATAGTGAAAACAAGTAGAATGACAAAGCAGACTCTTTTGCAAAGAAAGAAGCAAATTGCCAAGATAAAATATATGCAGATAAAGTCAAAAGTGATAGGATAGAGTACTATTTAAAATAGGAAAACAAGAAAATTGACATACTAGCAAGACTTCTGTATAAGATAATAGCAAATGCCAGAATAGGAGCCAGTTAGAGAGAAATGAACCCAATATGAACATTACAACCAGATACAGAAAATGCATTACATAATTGGTCAAGCTTTTGAAAAGAAATGAACAGAACAAAAGGAGTTCATTATATGTCAAAAAAACTTAGCACAAGAAGAGCTACAGCAATTAAATTCATAATGGATAGCCTACCAACACTTGAGAAGCTAAATAAAAGAAGGCCAAAAGTATATACAACAGCAGAGTGCCAAGTATGCCAAGTTGGAGAAAAAGAAACTTAGGCATATTTAGTGAGTTGCAGTAGACAAAAGAGCTTGTGGAAATGAATTCAAAAAGTTGCAACAGCAACAGCATAGAATGAACTCAAGAAAGAAAAAAAAAACAAAATTCTATCACAAGTTCTATACAAGGCATTATTTGGAGAAACAGAAGCTGAAAAAATCACAAACAGAAGAGTGCTGATAAAAGGACTCATGATGCTAAAAGTAGGAAAAAGACTTAAGCAACTCTTAAGCAAGCAGGCAACACAGAAGTGCATAGATATAGTAATAAGAACAGTATGGAACATCTTTTATAACCAAGTATAGAGAGTATGATGTGAAAAAATACAAGCCTAAAAGAAAAAGATCAATATAACAAACAAAATAAAAAAAGACATCTGTGCAAAAGAAAAAACAAAGAAGAGAGTAAAAAAAGATAAACAAGCAAAAGAAGAAGAAAAAAAAAGAAAAGCAGGAAAACTAAACTAAATGAAGAAAGAAGCTTTGAAGACAATAAATATGCTTGTCACAGAAAGGAGAAGACCTTTCTGGTATGGCTTTAAGTAGTTAGATGAGCAGTCTATCTTTAACTAAGATAGTGTAGCAGGTTGCACTTAGGTGCCATTAGGGTGGCCAAGTGATGCTAGACTTAGATATTGGGAAATTCTATGTAATTGTATAAATATATAGTTTCAAAAATCTTAATAAAATACTAGCATAACTGCTTAAGGTTAAAAAAAAAAAAAAAAAACTAGAAGTATTACTTATTTAAACTTTCTGTACTGCAATCTTTACTATATTATTAAATTATTTTCACTATATATATTAGTCAAAAAAATCTAAATGCTTATCTGTATTCTTAAGATTCTATATCTTGTTTTATATAGTATATTCTCAAAAGAATCATTACTAGAACCTTCTATATTTTATATATAGCTAAACTAGTTTTATATAACACATTATAGTTATCTAACACTTGCAATTAGAGCTAACCTTAAACTGTTATATTATACTATTTTTATCCTTATAAAGTTTATTCAAACTCTAGTACCTATCTTTCTAAGATTTTTATCATTATCTTCTACTAACTACAACTCAGAACTAACAAACTCTTTAGATATAATATACTTTAATATATTTTTTCAATAATTCTAATGGCCTTGTTGGTTATATACTTCTTTATACATCTTTGTTATCTAATTTATTTGCCTATTTCTATAAAGGTATTTTATAAGCTTTTATCAGTTTAACAGCATTGTCAAAAGTTTGTGCTACCTCTTTATTTAGTAATTTTTAAGTAGAATTCTGTCTTCTTAGTACTTTAATCTTCTGCATCTAGTAGTCTTATTATGAGTTTATACTAAAGTCTTATATAACATTAGTTGTTAATATTCTTCTATATATATGTAATATTAAACTTTGTATAGATGCTTTAAGCTCCTAATGATAAGTAAAACCTAACTTGGTATATCTGAATTACAGCCATATAAGGCCAACTAATTAACAAAAAAACAGTTTTTATAATACAAGTTAATTTCTAAATTTTATTATAAATAGAATTTAAACTTTAAATTTACTACTTGAAAAATAATAGCCCAACTACTATACTAGAATTAGCATTCTCATTTTGTATACTTTATTACATTTATAAATAGCTCTATTACTTGATTTTTTATTTTATTTATTTTATATATTTTAAATCAAAAAACTTCTATTATTTTTATATTTATTAATTATATTATTTTTAGAAAAAAAAACTAATCATTTTTTAACAAATTAAACTAGTATAGATAGTAAACTTTATAGTTATTTTAAACAAAATTTAGATTTATTATTAAAAATTTTAGTATAATAGATTAAAGATTTTTGTTATATTTTTATAAATTAAAAATTTATTTAATAAAAAAACTAACAAAATCAAATAAAATTAAAAACTTAATTTTGTTATTTAATAAATATAATTTAGCTAAAATACTAACTAATTCTTTAACTTATCTTTTGTTTGAACTGATTTTTTAAATTTATAAACATCTTTATACAAAATATTATATAATTAAATAAGATTATTTTTATAAAAATTAAATATTTATATATAATCCTTATTATTTTTTTTATTTTTTTTTTGGTATTAAGGTAACCTCTTTGGTTTTTTAACTTTTATTAATCACTTATTGGTATTGTAGTTTAATGAATCACTACAGAAGAGCATACAATTGGTTACATGTATAACTTTTCTATATTATCTATTTAAAGAGTTCATCTGAAGGTTTTTTACCAATTGTTATATCTAACATCTCTGCTTGGATGTTCTACTTTAAACCCTCTAAACCTGTAAACTGTGTTAAAATTACTGAGTTATTTCAGATGCCCAGATCATTGTCTCAATCTTAGAACTAATTTATTCTCGAGATAAACCCTTCAGAGCCTTCTGTACCTATTTTTACAGCTGACCTAGGTATTGCTATAGCAGAATCAACACTTGCAGTTAGGGCTGACTAATAAACCACTATGCTCTTGTAGAGTTTATACAAATCTCAGCATCTACTTTACAGCATATCTGAAATACTTTAGTATACTTCTGCTAGTTTACCAAACTTCCAATCCAGATAGCCCAGTAGGACTTATAACTGGTCTATTGGTATATCAAGTTAGCCCAATATTTTTTTTCTTCAGCTCGATCTGGCAGTCTGGTTGGTGATACCCCTACCTAGAGGTTTTTGCCCATCCAGCTATTTCGATCTTGGTATCCATTTTATAAGACTAGCCTTTACAGTAAGGCCATTAAAGATCTGGCTACCTCTCTACTTGGGTCTTCCCAAATAGACTTCTTGTTACCAAATTTCAACAAATTTACACAGCTACAAGGACTTATTTAGTGTTTGCACTGCCTAATTGCCAGTTTGCTAATTCTCATTATTTATTTTTTGTATATACTTAAAAAGACATATTAAGCAAAATTAAATTATTAAATACAAAGATAAGTTTATTAATAAATTGTTATAAAGCTTTAATATATTTTTTAATTGCTTAATTTTTTATATTAACTATATTATTTTTTACAAATTTATTATATAACAATAATATTCTTTTATATTTATTTTAAATAATATTATTTTTTATTTTTTATTTTTTCAGTATCAAGGAGATCTCTTTGGTACTAGCTTTTTATTAATACTTATGTCAGATACATATTTTATACAGATGTATCCATATTGAACTATTAGATGAGTGTACAACTGGCTACATATGTAACTTTTCTATATTATCTATTTAAGGAGTCTGCCTAAGGGTTCTCTACCAGTTGCTATACCTAACATCTCTGCTTAGATGTTTCATTTAAACTCTCTGATCTAACCTTAGTATTAATTTTATTAGATCACAGACTCAGATCTATTTGCTTTTAACCATAGGACAGTTATATGATTTTTTGTTTAAAAGTATTTGAATTTAATAAATCATAAGTTAAAATTTGCTTAACAAATTTAATAGCATATTATACCAAGACTTTATTAAAAGCTATAGTAGTTTTCTCTTATAATATTTATTAAAATAACATGTTTAAATAGTTTATATTGTTATAGATTATTGTATTATAAAAATAATACAAAGCAACAAAAAGTTACATCTATTTGATAACAGTAAGCCAAACCAAGATTGGCAAAAATACTTTATAAAAAATTATACTAAATTTTTATTTTGTATTTCTTAAGAATTGTTAGAAGTTTGAATATAAAAAACAAATCTAGTTGTTATTAAATTTATTTAATAAACTCAAATAAATAATTAATAAAAATTTATTTATTGTAATACAAATTTGAAATATAAATAAAACTGGATTTTTCTTATATCTAACTTAGAAAAATCATTGTGAAAAAGTATATAGCAAGTTTAAAAAATTGTATATAAAAAATTATATAAATATATTTCTGTTTTTTTTTTTTCTTAACTTTGGCAGTCTTGTTAATTGCTCTTTATTAAGATAACATGTTTTTATATAAACATTTTTAAACTTAACATATTGAGTTAACATTCTGTAGTTACTTTTATAAGCACTTACAAGTGATCTGCTTGCACTAATTGTCTAATTTCCTAAGAAAGAAGAGAATCTGAGGATGCATTTAACTACTGTTCTACAATAGGATATTACCAATCTGATAACATCTTCTTATAGAAAAGTAAAAGAAAACAAAAAAAACTTATTATATAATAGAAAAAAACACAGATATAGAGAATAAAGATAAAAGATACAAAACAAGAAATAAAAGAAAAAAAGAGAAAATCAAAAGAAAAAAAAAAGATATGTGCAACTTTTGCTATACAACTATTAGATGATCACAATTATAAGCCTATGTTAGGTTTTTAAAAATTATAAACTATACTAAATAGAAATAACTCTACTATTTTTCTATCTACTAAAATATTTAATAAAAATTATATAAGATAAACTTCAACTTGAACATAGAGAGTTAGCATGAGGTACTGATTAGTCTGAGACAGTATTTTATAAGGTTTCAGCAGTTTAAGGCACATGTATAAGCTGTGTTTGTATTATCATATTGTTTATACAATTCCAATTAGAAAGTAAATACTGTTAACTGTTTTGGTGTTTTATGTGTTGATCTTTTGGAGATGATAAACTGAATCACCTACTTTTTATAAAATTTTCTTCAAAACAAAAAGAAGATATAAGGTAAACCAAACTATAGTTTTTGTAAATACTTAACCCTTCTGGGAGTTTCTTGTAAGTTTTACAGTTGTATAGAAATAATATATCCAATACTGTTGTTTACTTTATAAGAGATTTTTGGTTTTTATCAACTACTTCTTCTATAGTTCCAGAGTTTTTTTAAACTATCATCACAAAGTGATAGCTTCTTTTTCAACTCTATTTCAATGCCCACTATGCATGCCCAGTGCTTCTAAAAAGTTTTCATAGAGTTTAATATATTAACTATATCATTTTTTTGTAGTTTGGTATTTTGAAAAGTTTAGTTCAAATGATCATCAGAAAGAGTATATAATAATAAATATATTTTTGTTGCCTTTATAATTTTAACTATTAAATTATATATTTTATCTTTAATTATTTATAATACAGATCAAAATCAAAAATATAATCTAAATATTATCAAGAAATTATCTTTTTAATAATAAGTTAATAGTTTGATAACTATTATAAGATTATAAGAAAATAAAATAAATTAATATACAGTATTAAAAATAATAAAAAAATTTGATGCATTATAGATAATATTTAGTAAAAATTAGATAAATTATAAGAAATACTATTAGCTTGCTAATAAAAATTTTTTATTATTTTAAATAATATTTAGTTAATATATTTATTAAAGTATAGATATTTGTATAAATAATATATTTTATATATTTTTAAAGTATTTTTTTAAAATAATAAAGTAGAAATTTTATTAGATAATAAGAAATATCATATTAAAGATTTTTAAACTATATTTATACTATTTATTTTAAAATATTCAATATGATATTACATTTTCATTTCTATATAATAGTATTTTTAATTATTTCAATTAATTTTAAATATAAAAAGATTAAAAGAAATTTAAAAAATATTTTTTTTTAGTATTAAAATGTTCTTTTTAGTTTTTTAACTTATTAATATTTTTGATATTAAAATAACCTTTTTGGTCTTTTAACTTTTTATTAATGACTTTTTGATAATATAATTTTATGAACTACTACAAGAAAATGTACAATTAGTTATATATATAACTTTTCTATATTATCTATTTAAAGAGTCTATCTGAAAATTCATCATCAATTGCTATATATAACACCTTTGCTTGAGTATTTTACTTTAAACCTTCTGAATCTGCAAACTGTATTAAAATTACTGAATTATACTTAGATGTCCAGATATTATTTCAATCTTAAAACTATTTTATTCTTAAAGTAAACTCTTTAGAGCCTTCTGTACCTATTTTTACAACTAACCTAGAGCAGAACCAACACTTGCAATCAGAGTTATATTATTTAACTATTATGTCTTTGTAGAGTTTACTTGAACTCTAGCATCTATTTTATAGCATAATCTTAGTACTTTAGTATACTTCTGCCTTTTGTTCAAACTTTCAATTCAGATAGTCACTTATATAGAACTACAACCAATCTATCAGTATATAGATCAGTTTAATATTCTTTTCTTTAGTTTATTTTAGCAGTCTGGTTGGTAGTACCTTTGAGCCTTTCTTAACTCAGAGGTTCTTGCCTATCTGGTTGCTATAATCTTGATGTTCATTTTCTTAGACTAGCCTTTACAGTAGTGCTATTAAAGATCTAGCTATCTTTTTACTTGAGTCTTTTCAAATAGACTTCTTGTTACCTAATTTCACCAAATTTATACTATCATAAAGACTTATCTAGTGTTTGCACTATTTAATTGTTAGTTTGCATTCTTTTGTATAACTATACAGATGTTTTATAATCTGCCAATCATGCTGATATGACTGCCATTACAGATATTCTAACCTAATTATTAGTAATAATTGTCATAATATGAATATATATTATATAGATAATTATTCAAATTTTTGCCATCAATAGGATTTGAATATCTAACCTACTACTTGAAAGGTTGACAGTCTAACTATTTTACTAGACCATCATATCCTTTTTATTAATATTTTTTTATCAAGTATATGTTTTATATAAATATATATTTATATTAAACTATTACAAAAAAAGTATATAACTGGCTATATATATAACTTTTTTATATTATTTATTTAAAAAATCTGCCTAAAGGTTTCTTACTAGTTAATGTATTTAACATCTTTGCTTGAGTGTTTTATTTTAAACTCTTTGATCCTGTAATCTTTATATTAACTTTATCAAATTATCTAAAACCCAGATCTTCATTACAATCTTAGATCTATAGTTTATAGAAATATTTTTCTTTTTAAGATAAATCTCTAAAACCTTTTATTTTTATTTACAGTTTACTTAGTTGTGCTATAGCTAAGACCAATATTTGCAGTTAAGACTAACTATTAAACTGCTCTTATTCTTATAAAGTTTATTCAAATCCTAATATTTATCTTTCTAATATTTTCTTTATTTTCTTTTATTAATAACTACTTAAAACTAATAAAACTTTTTAAACTACTAATTTTTATAGTTTGATATAATATATATATATATTTTTTTCTTTAATGATTCTGGCAGCCTAGTTGATGCATATGCTTTTATCATATTTTGTTATTTAATTTTTTTTTTAAATATTAAGATGAGTACTTGTGATCTAGGATTTTATTAATAGTATATTTGACTAATAATTGCATTACAATCACAAAAGGCAATCATAAAAAAAGTGTACAACTAGCCACTTATACAACTTTAGTTATTGTTTAATTTAAATAGTTCATCTGAAGATTCTATACTAGCTACTATACCTGGAACCTGCTTATAGATTCCCTATTTAACTACTCTAGTTTCTGTATTCACCCATCTGCTTCTGCCTATTAACAACTCTGGCCAATACTAGCAAAAATATGCTATAGCCACTAAGTCTTTAAAGCAGTTTTTTGAAATCTTTGACTTTGTACTAAACCTTCTAGAATCTTCTATATCCTATTCTTACAGCTGACCTAGTATCACTATAGCTAAGACCAATACTGGCAGTTAGAACATATTATAAAACTGCTATACTCTTGTAGAGTTCATCTTAATCCTGATACTGACTTCATAACATATCTCTACTACTTTGTATTCAATTCAAGTTTTACCAAACTGTCATTCCAGATAGCCCAGAAAGGTAGCCCATAACCATACTCTGGTTTACATATTTGCTAGCATGTATCTTTTTTTTAAAAAATTCAGAAATTCTAATAGCCTGGT
This sequence comes from Cetraspora pellucida, assembly GCA_910591915.1. Lineage (NCBI taxonomy): Eukaryota > Fungi > Glomeromycota > Glomeromycetes > Diversisporales > Gigasporaceae > Cetraspora > Cetraspora pellucida. The sequence goes on along the minus strand of CAJVQA010001384.1, from coordinate 8,441 downwards.
TGGTTCATTCAGTTTTTTCTCAAAGACTAGCATATTTGCCAAGTTTTATAAGTTCTAGCTCTATTTTATAGGTTTTGTCTTTATAGTAATACTTACAAAACTTTAGGTTATCTCTTTACTTAGGTTTTTTAAGTGAGCTTTCATCTTTCTTTATTTGGTTCTTATTATTTGCATGGGCATAAGAACTTATTGTAAGTTTACACTGCCTGGTACCAGTTTGCATTTCTTTGTGTAACTACAAACCTTATTTCAAAGAACAAAATCATGTGACTGTTATACAAATGTCATGCTAGCAAATATATAAACTAGAGGTACAGTTTCACTCTACCTTTCTGAGCTATCTGGAATAATAGTTTGATAGAACTTAAATTGAATACCAAAGTAGTAAGGATATGTTGTAAAGTTAGTATTGGGGTTGAAGTGAACTCTATAAGGGCATAGTGGTTTAATGATATGCTCTAACTGTCAGTATTGGTCTTAGCTATAGCAATATCAGATCAGCTATAAGAATAAGATACAGAAGATTCTAGAAAGTTTAGTACAAGGTTAAAGGTTCTTCATATGAGTAAATAGTTTTAAAAACTTAGTGGCTATAACATATTTTTATCAGCATCAGCTAGGGTTGTTGGTAGACAGAGATAGATGGATATGAAAACAAAGTGGTTAAATAAGGAACCTACAAGTAGGTTTTAGGTATGACAGCTAGTATAGAACCTTTAGACAGACTACTTAAATTAGACAATAACTAAAGTTGTACAAGTAACTAGTTGTATACTCTTTCCATAGTTCCTCTCTGTAGTTGTAATACAATTATTAGCCAAATATACTATTAATAAAATCCTAAGTTACAAGTACTTACTTTAATATTTAAAAAAAAAAAATTTATTCAAATTTTACATTAGCAAAATTATAAATACAAAATATTTCAAAAGATTTTTAAAGTAAAAATATTACAAAATAAATTTTAAAATTTTAAAAATTAAAAATATTTTAAAATATTATGAAAAAATTATAAAATTTTTGTAAACTACAAAAAAATTAATAATTTAAAAATTATTATTAATTATAAAAGATGTAAAAAATTTAAAATTTTTTGAAAATTTTTGAAATAATAAAGTTATACTAATATATTTAAATTATTTTACATAATAAAAATAATATTTATATTTAAAAAAAAACTCTCTGCTAATTCTTATAACCAAATTTGGAGAAAAAAAGAAATCATAGAAAACACAAAATTTGTCAAGTCAAATTACAGTAGTTGACTAAACAAAAAGAAAGCCAATAAAAAATTAGGCATAATTTGTTAGTATAGTAAACTAGAATAGTATTATTGTAGTAATCTAGAAGCAAGTTTTTAAAAAATTTAGTTTTTAAAACATTTTTTTAAGAAAAAAACAGAAAAATACAGAAACTCAGTATTGCAAATCACACATATAATGTATAAAGTAAAATATAATAAACAGTAAATATAACAAAAAACAAATAAACAAGCAAACACAAATATAAAAAACAATTATATATTAAATATACATAGTAAAGTTATAAAATCATGCAAAAAAATGTTATATAAAAGGTTCAACCATATTAACAAAAATTGACTAGTATAAGAAACTAGAAAAATATTAAGACTTGTTTAGCAAATCAGACAAAGCTCAAAAAGAAATATTGAAAAGTTATAGATCAAAAGTTTTAAGAAAAGATAAGAAATTAGTCAAACTTATTAGCACTAAGTTAGTACTAGTTTGTATATTTAGAAACCTAATCAAATTGTATAACTACTATGAATATGTACAAGCAAGTGATAGTGAAAAACTAAAAAAAAGCAGTGTTTAGCAATTAAATGAGATAAAGACAAACAAAAAAATTTTGCTAAAACAAGAATATAAATGTTTAAACTATAATACTATAAAAAACAGTCAACAGAACTTATGACAAATATGAAGAAAAAAGAAAAAGATAGTATTGAAGAAGAAGATAATATTAAAGAAAAAGATAGTATTAAGAAAGAAGATAGTATCAAAGAAGAAAATATTCAAGTTAAGAATGCAGTGAATAATATGAAGTTAAATGAAGAGTTTAATATAAATAAAAAAGAGGTAGATAAGAGGACAGAAGAAGATAATATAATAAGTAAAAGTAGAAAACAAGTAGATAAAAACTTAGAAAAAGAAGTAGAATATATAGAAGAATTATTAAAAAGGTATAGAGACATAAGTAAAATAAATAACATTTATACAATATGAAATATTTTAATAGAAGTTTGACAAGTACATGTAAAAAAATGTCTTCAATTTTATGATAGAATTAGATTTATATGTTAAAAAACTATGATAACAGTAAAGTTGTAACATTTTTAGTTGGATTTAAAAAAGAAAAAAGAAAAATAATACTTGATTAAACATGATTAATGCATTTTAAAGAAAGAAAAGAGTAGTAAAAGAATATCAAGTGAATGAAAATATATAATGTAAGAGATTTGTAAAAGTTAAAAAAAAAGTTAAAAGAAAGAAGACTAACAAAAAAAATCAGCAGAAAGAAGACAAAATAGATAAAAAGAAGTATAAAAACAATGTTCACTTAGAAGCAATCACAATTAAAAAGTCAAAAAGCAACTTGCAAGATATACTTAACAGAATTTTTAATAAAATTAGATGAAATAAAAGAGAAACAATTAGAAAGTATGCTTTCAAATCGCTCCTAAAAGTTGCTATAAGTGTTTTTTAAGAAAAGACAATCACTTTGTTAGATATAGAGATAAAGAGCAGTAGTAATGAGTTAGATCAAAATAGAGTTAAATATAACAAAAGTGATAATAACATAATGAGTATTAGAATAGCATATTATAATATAAATAAGATAAAGAATAATAAAATCAAACTCAAAACAATAATGAAATAGTCAAAAGAAGAGAAATTGAGGTTTTGGGATTAGTAGAAATAAATAGTAACAGTAAAGGTTTAAAGTTTAGTTTAGAAAATAAGCATTTTAAAAAGTTATAGACACAAGTGATAGTTATAAAAAAGAAAAAATCCAGTGTTAGGCTATTAGTGAGCCAAGTCTGAGAGAAACATATAAAAGAAGTTAGTAGATTTGAGAAGTACTTGGTTAGAGCAAAGTTCTATTTTAGTCAGATAGAAATTATGATAATAATAATATATATTCCTCTAAATGATAAAGAATTAATCAAAAAATTATAGCAAATGATAGTAAAGATATATATAGAAAGAACATATAGCTCTTAGTTTATAGTAAGAAGTAATTTTAATTATATAGTTAGTAGTGAGTTGAACAAGATAAGTAGTAATAGCAGCAGTAACTTCAAAGCTTTTTTATTGCATAAGTGGTTAATAAATTAGAGATTCAGTAACATATATAAAGTATATAACCTAGAGCTAAAAAAGTACACATGGTCAGAATAGGATGTACAAACAAGAATAGACCAAATATAGGTCTTAGAAGATCTGCAATTAAGGGTAGAACAAGCAAAAATTGTTGATACAAAATTTATAACAGCTAGTGATTATAATATTGTTTGTGTATCAGTAATATTTAAGAATTTAGTTAAGACATAAAGTATAGTAAAAATAAAGAAAAGAAGTATAACAAGAACAATTTACTTATATAAAAAGCAACAAAAGAAAATTAAGAAAATTATCAGACAGACCTTAAGAATTATCTGTTGAAGAATAAGAAATTTAAAGTATTTGAAGAAGTAGAATATAATATTAATATAGATAAAGCATAGGACATAATATTTAATACAATAAAAAATATAGCTAACAGAAATATATCTAAAAAGAAGATAATACAAGAAAAAAATAATACTAAGAAGAAAAAAAATATTATTAATACTGCATAGAAGTATTGTAGCAATTAGTAAATTGCTACAAAAAGTAAAAAAGACAGTAAAAAAAGAAAAATATGAACTTAATGCAAAAGAGTTAAACTTAGAAATAGAGAAGATAAATATAAAGTATAGTCTAAAAATAAGTTATATAAGAGGTAGTAATGTGGCAGATTCTGCAGCATGAAGTCAGTTAGTAAAGAAGCAGTAACAAGTACTAAAAATAGTTGAAAAGATTAAAGAAGATAAGTATACAAGAGCTAAAATCAATGCTATGATAAACAGAAAATATAAAAAAATTGATAAAGAAATAAAAAAAAATGCTTATTAGCATTCTAAACAAACTATATAACAAAATCAGAATCAGTCAAGTGTTAAAATATGAAGAAGGCAAATGCATTTTATATAATAAACCAAGTGCAGTATTAGAACAAACAAGAGAGCATTTCAGTCTGCAGTTTAAACAGAAAAATATAGTAAATAATGAAAGAATAATAGAAGAATTTTACAAACCACTTATAGAAGTTAAAAAAAAGTAAGATAAGGAACTGAAGCCAAAAGTAACAATTGATGAATAGCTAGAGGTAGTAGAAAAGACAAAGAATAAAACTGTTTTTGGACTTTCTAATATTGGTTATAGGTTAATCAAAAATGCAAGTAAAAAACATAAGAAATATTTAGAAAATTTGCAAATACATGTTTAAAGCTTAGAAAAATACTATATAAGTAGAAGCTAATGCAAATATATCCAATTCCAAAGGACAAGGACTAAAGTTATAATTTTTGTAATATTAGACCAATTGTACTACTAAAAACATTTAGAAAATGTTCAACTAAGGTAGTAGCAAAAAGAATATTCAGAATAATAGCAAAAAAAGAAATATTCAAAGATCCAAACTTTGCTAGCTTACTAGAAAATTCAACAGAAGAAATGATTCATATAGTGGAAATGTTAAAAGAAAATGCTAAAGAGAGTAATAAAAAGTTGTAACTGTTAATGCAGATATAAAGAAGGCATTCAATTTGGTGTTAATAAAGTCACTTTACTTAGCATTACAAAGAATTAAGTTGTCAAAAGAAACAGTAAAGTTTATATTAGAGCTTTATAATAAAAGAAAAGTTAGCATTATAACAGAATTTGGAACTACAAAGATGTTTGTTGCAGGTGATAGAATTGAACAAGAAGAAACAATTTTTCTATTAGTATAGTGGATATTTTATAATCTACTTTTAAGAAGAATTCAAGATGAGTCAAATTTAGAATATAAGATTGAAGCATATGAAGTATTAAATTTACAAATGAATAAAATTAAAGTAAGAAGAACAAGACAAGCTGCAGTTGTTTATACTAATGATACAACCTGAATAGCAAAAAGCAAGAAAGAGATGCAGGCAATTATGCAAATCTTACAAAGATTCTTTAAGTTCAATAACATTTAAATCAATAATGCTAAGTCAAAATTGTTAGTAATTAACGCTAGTATAAGAAAAGAAAAAAGACTAAGACTATTAAATGAATGTTAAGTACATGTTAAAGAAAAGCATGCATTAACAAAAATATTAGAAGAATGATTAAACATAGAAGCAAATAAAAGATTAGTTATTAAAAAGGTGAAAAGTATTATGTAGCAATTTATATAAAGCTTAAGATTTAAAAAATTAATTATTAGTTGACTAATATATATTAATAACATATATATAATTCCAAAATTAGTATACATATTACAGATAGCAAAGGTATCTAAAAAGCATATAAATCACTTGCATCAGCCAGTAATTAAGTTGATCAAGAATAAAATAGGACTGCTAGCAACTGCAAAAAATAATATAATTGCATATCAAGATTTAGAAAAATATAAAATATTAAGTTAAGAAGTGTTTAATAATCAGTTGGTTTCCTTACAAAAAAGACTAAATAAGCTAAACCAAGTTGGCAAGATGACAAGAATATGTGTGAAACAAGGCTATGCTTTAGCAGAATTGATATCAAAAAAGATAAATATAGCATATACAAGTGATTTAAAGAAGATTAGAAAAAGAAATCTGACATGCTTAGTACTGCTAAGAGCAAGTAAGATAGGTATAAGAATAAGGGCAAAATGTGTCCTTTGGCAAGTTTCTAATACAAGTAAAATTGTGCAGAGTTTAGTGAAGAATAAAACATATAAAATAGCTTGTAGAAGGTTGATAAAATATAGATGTTTTTTGTATAACAGCTAATAGATCAAGAAGACAAAAGGATAATTATATAAAGAAAGTTTAGAGCATTATAGACAAGTATATAAAAGAAATAAAAAGTAAAATAGTTTGCTAAAATAGAACAAAAGATGTTAAGTAATTAAGTAAATAGAACTGTCTAAGCTAAATTCTAAATATAAAAAACAAACATTATGATGATGAAGGTTAAGATTGAGAAGTTATTACAAGACAAAAGAAAATGAGAATAGGTGTTAGTAAACAAAATAAATACTAAACCAATAATAGGCAATGTAGTTAAAAAGAAAATGAAAAGTGTACAGATAAGTCATTAGAACATATTAAAAGTTGAGAAAGGAAGTTATTTAGTACTTGTAGAATGTATGAAATGCAATTTGAATAATAATAGCAGTTCAAGCAGTTGTTAATGTTGGATTAAAAAAAGTGCAATAATAAGTATACTGCTAAAAGTAAGGCAAGAACATAAACAAAAAGTTTTAGTACTGCTTAAAAAACTAAGAGAATACAAAAAAAAAAATATAAAAGAAAATATCATAAGCAATAAAAGAGCTTGGATGAAAAGATAATAGTATATGGACATAAAATTAGTTTAGTAAAAATGCAAAGCTTTAACAGTAGTTTAAAAAATTTGTTGTTAGAGCAATTAGAAAAGAACATTACAGATGAATATATAGAGTATAAGTTTTATACAGATAAGTCACTAGTAAAAGAAGATAAAAAATGTAAAATGAGTACAAGTTGGATACAGGTTAGTAAAGATGAAAAAGAAATTATAATGAAAAGTAAAATTAGATTAGAAAAATAGCTATTATCAACAAAAGCAGAGTTAGCTGCAGTATGAATAGCAGTTTTAGTTATAGCTTGTAATAGTAAAGTAGTAGTTAAACTAGATAGTACAGCAGTAATTGCAAGTTTAGAAAATAGGAAGCTTTTATATAATATTAGAGCATGAGCAAGATCAAGAACTTTAGATTAGTAATAAAGATTAAAAACATGTGCAAATCAAAAAATATCAAGTTAGTACTAATTAAGGTTAAAGCACATAGTGAAGTAATATAAAATGAAAGAGCTAACAAATTTGTAAAAGAAAGAACATTGTTAAGTAAATGCTCAGATTTGAAGCTTAAAAGAAACTGTCAGTTTTTATACATATTGTACTGAAAGAAATTAATTATAAAAGCATCTATAAAGAAGTTTATTAAGACATTAGTAAATATAATAAATAATACAAAGTAATGATGCTCAAGTGTAATTAAAGAGCTCAAACCAAATCCTAAAATGCAAAAAGATTAGAAAGCATTATAAAAAGAAAACAGAAGCTTAACAGAGATCAAATATAAATTACTAAGAAGATTTTATTTAGAATTAAGTGTATTAGTAATAGTTTACTAGTTCTTAACATGCTAAAAAAAAAAGTGCCAAACTTATATAAATCAGATAAATGCAAAAAGTATTATGCAAATCAAGAAACATTAATTCACTTGCTTAAATATAAAGAATATAATAGTTATTAGAGCAATATCAAAGAATTAGCATATTGGTTAGTATAGAAAAAACTTGATAAAATAAATAAAAGCAAGATAACCAAACTTGACTTAAGTAAGATATAGTATTAGTTAGCAAAACTGAAATAGATAAGGTTAAACATTGAGAGTCATGTATATATGGCTTAGTAATAGAAAGTATGATTAAGAAATTATATGCAAAACAAGTTCGAGAAAAGGCATAAGGTAATCTGTAAAGTTATATATTAAGATTGTAGAAGAGATGTTTAAAGAAAAAGTATGATGAAAAAAATGTAAGATAGTAGCCAAATAAGAAGATGAGAATAAAATAATATCAAAAGCAAAACAATGCAGATTAAAGAGAAAGAAAGATGAAAGTTGCATTTCAAAAAGAATCAAAAGTAGAAAAAAAGCAAAGAAAGCATATTAAATAAAACTAAAATTGGTAAAGATAAAGAGAAAAAAGCAAAATATATTCAGTTGTTTAATAAAGATGTTAATGAATAGTACAAAATAAGATTAATTCATTCTGGTTCAGTTCTTGACAGAGCTGACAAAATCTTCTAATTTAGGTATAAATTAGTGCAACAAGTCATATTTGGATGCAGTCTCTGTACTTGAATGATGCCAGGCTTACAATTATAAAAGGTGAATTACTAGGAATAAATAATGTTTTAATTAGTAAAATTCTGTATTTGGGCTACTGTATAACAAGACTGTCAAAAAATATAAAAAAATAATAATAATAATATTTATCCCTTAAACTGTAGACCATTTTCAGACAAATTTGTCTAAAAAATTAACAAAAATATACTTATAATCTATAATTTTTAAATTTTAAAATATTTAAATGAAATTTTGTTTGATAATAT
>CAJVQA010001383.1:0-25909 GCA_910591915.1 Cetraspora pellucida | reverse complement strand
AAAACTTTGTCAAACCTATATATAGGAAAATCTATAAATACCTAGCTTAGTAAATCTATTAATGTGTAAATAATAATATAGCAGTTATAATAAAAAGAGCGCCACACGTGCCCCATGATGATATCATCTGGGATAGTTAAAAAAAAAAATAAGAGAACATAGAATAGAAAATAATAAAAAATAATTTACCTTATACTTATTAAATCAATATTTCTTTTAAATGTAATAACATTTTATATTATGTAAATAACCTATTAGCTACTCTATAAATAGGAAGTTCTAGAATAGTTCTGTCTTGTATCATTACATTATATTAAGAATAAAAGTAATATAATTTGCTTTATATATAATAATACCTAAATGTTGTACTTGTTATAAAGGTTCAGCAGTTTAAAAACTTTGTAATAGATTTATAAGATAACTTATATTAATAGATTCTATGATGGTTTATTATTGTTAAAATTATTAGAAGTTAATTTAAAAATATAAAGAAAATTAATATCAAAAAAAGGCATTTCTTTAGTCTTTTTATATTTGTTAAAATTCTCTTTATGCTTTTATGTCAAGCAATTTTTGAATTTGTTTAATATATGCTTTTCTTTATATTCTATTTAAGACCACATTGTTTACAATACATATTAACCAATTTTTGGTTCTGAAAATTAAGCAAAATTTATATTACTACATGTCTAGTTTGTTTTATTTTTGTAATTATAATGTTCTTTGTATCTTTTTTTTTAAAAAATACAGATTTTGAACCTTATTTACTAATTTGTCTAAAATTAGCAACTTTGTTTTGATTGGTTCATTTATTTTTAAATTTAGCAATTACATTGTTTCTATTATAATTATTTTTTATTTATTAATAAATTTCCAATTTTTTTATTATTTTTGCTTTTGTATTTATTTTATCAAATTTTTTGTATTTTGGTCTACAAACCTTTTATTTTATTTTTTTTTTTTACTAGTTTCTTTGTTGAAAAACCTTTCTTGTCAATAAACTTGTTTTTTTATTTATTGTTTTTCACTAAGATATAATACTTTTCAGAGCCATAAGCTTGTTCTGTCTAATGTTAAGGCACTTTGAAATAAGTTTGATTATTTATTTAAATAAACTAAACAGATTATTTGTTTTGGTTTTAGTAAACAATTTCTTTTTTGATATTCTTTTTTTGCAATTGGATAGTAACCAATACTTAACTGCTTTTAATATTTTTTTTTTTTTTTTAACTTAAGCAGTTATACTAGTACTTTATTAAGATTCTTGAAATTACTTTTGCAATTATATAAATTTACCTAACTACTAAGTTTAGCATCATCTGGCCATCTATAGGGTACTTAAGTGCAACCTGCCACACTACTTCCAACAGAAGTAGGCTACTTGTCTAACTACTTAAAGTCTGTAGTGAAAAGGTTTTCTTCTTTTCATAACAAGCCCTAACATTGTTTTCCTAGTTTCTTTGTTAATTCTATCTTTTCTCTCTTTTGCTTGTTTTTTTTCTTCTTCAATCTTTTGCTGATTTGCCTTTCCTTTCTTTTTTGGATTCTTTTTTTTTTCTTCCTTTTTCTTTATTTTAGTTGTTATGTCTTTTTTCTTCTCTTATTCGTTAATCTTTTTACATTATATCTTCTAGACTTGTTCATAGAATGTGTTTTATATTGTCTTTGCTACTGTTTCTATAAACTTCTGTCTTGCCTTTGTATTTAGAAGCTGTGTTAGTTTGTCTTATGTTTTTTTCAGGATCAGGCCTTTGATTAATGCTTCTCTTATCTCTATCTCTTCTGCTTCACTTTTTCCAAAGAGTGCTATATATAGAACATATAGTAGAATGTGAGTTTTTTCTTCTTTTCTCAACCCTTTTCAGGCTGTTGTGATAGTTACTTTTTGGATTCGTTTTCACAAGCTCTGTTATTCTTTGCATAATACTAAATATGTCTGTGTTTTTTTAACTTTATCTTGACATACTTGGCACTCTGTTGTTGTATATATGTCTGGCCTTCTTCTATTAAGTTCTTCTAGGATCAGAAGTTTATCTATCATACATTTTATAAGTGCACATCTTCTTGTACTACCTTTTCTTATTGTGCAATGCACTTCTTTAATCATTTTTAACCTTTTCCAAAATTGTGTCCAGTTATACCTCATGACTTCTGTTTTCAGTTCTAACTTTCTGATTGCATTTGTTTCTTTTCATTTTGCTTCTAATTTTGCATTTGTTATCAATTTGTATAACAATCTTGCAGGTATATCAGTTCACTTGTTTTTTTACTCTAGGCAGTATTTTATTTCTTTACAACTGACTTTCTCTATTTGTATTACTTTCTCACTTATTGTTTTCTTCTTTGCCAGGCTATCAGCTTTGTCATTCCATTTGTTTTTGCTATGACCTTTAACTTTCACTAACTCTATCTATATACTCTTTATATTAATAAGCTCTATAATTTTCATTATCCATATCACATTTTTCTTCTTAAGAATTTTTATTCTATCTATTTGCTCTAAACCTCTGCCAATGTTTCTAATCACAGCATTACTGTCTATATATATTTTTACTTGTTTTTCTCTTAGTATTGTTATAATTGCTATCCAGATTGCTACTAATTCTGCTATTGTTGATGTCATCCATCCTTCTAAATCTAATGATGTTTCTTCTTCTGGCCACTCTTGCATTTCATTTGTTTGAACCCATCCTATCCTCATATTACTGCCTTATGTTTCTTCTTTGTTCTTTATGTTTGTAGCACCATTTGTATATATAATATATTTGTCTTTGTTTTTTGATAGGTTTCTTCTTAGCATCTTCAGAATTTCCTATTCGACATTCTTATCTAGTTTCTGTCTCTTAATTATCTCTATTTTTAACCTTTTAACCATCTTTAGACCTTCAAGTTTCTGCTCACTGTCTTTCAACCTTTCCGTTTCAGTTTTTTCTGTCAACTGGTCCATAGCTACTTGATTTTGCTGTTCTTCTTTTCCATAGATGTGTTAGGAATTACTTTAATCTTGTTGTTTATTCTTATTCATTGCCAGCAACTGTCTTCTTTCTGTTCTTCTTCTTCTGTGCATCCATTACACCTGCTAATTTCTGTTGCTATTTTGTTTTCTTTACTTTGCATTTGCCAATGCTCTAATAGAACCTTTTTCTTTTTTTTCTTTATTATCTTTCCTAATTGTCTATCTCCTTGTGTACTGTATACTATCCACTCTTTTCTTCTTTTGTCTTTTAACATAGTCCTTCATACCATCTTCATTGCTTGAGTATTATGTCTGTTTGTCTTAAAATGTTCTTTAATTCTCCTATTTGTTGGCTCTTTGAGCATTTTGAACTCTATTTCTTTAAATCATTCTGCTTTTTTTTTTTTATTTAAACATTCATAAAAGTTTTTAAATTGTTGTTATATAATTAGTTTTTCTTCTTTTGTATTAATCAATTGATTTAGGTAAATTAGACCTGCTTTATTTATCTCTATTCTGCTTTTTTTTTCACAACTATGTTTCTAACAGTTCTCATATTTTAGTATTATATCCAAATATTCTTCATAAGTTACTTTTTGTTCTTATGCTTATTCCTAACCATTTTGCTTTTATTACTGTCAGACATACTAAGTTGTTCTTCTACCATACTTTGCTAGCTGGTATTTCTTCCAATTTCCAAACATCTTCTGTCAAACTTGCTCTTTGACAGCCTTGTATTATTCTTAGCTTTGTTAACTAACCTAGGCTGTCTTGTCTGTTCAATCTTGACAGTAAGTTACTCACTTGCTTCATTATTAGCTCTTGTTGTAATGTTCTACATCTATCGAGATTCTTATATTTTATTATGCAATTTTCTACTGTTCTTTGCAAATTACTTTTTTGCTTTGCTAGACATATTATTGGTTGATGTATTTCGTATATTCTCTTTTCTGAGATTTTAGTCAACTGAAGCAAGTAGCTTAGTTTTGGAATTATTATCATATTGTTTATATATGCGATCTGGCTTGTTGTTATCTTTTTGTATTTGAGATCTTTTATCATCTAACTAACTATTTCTTTAGCTTTTCTTTTAACTAATAATTCTTACATTCTGTTGTTCAGCTATATTCCAAGTGATTAAACAATTTTGTTTCTTGGTTTTTCTCTTATATTGCTTTTGCCAAAGGCTATTTCTCTCTTTTCTTTTTTAACTTTTGTATTTATTACTAGCAGCTTTGATCCATTAATCTCTATATTATTCATTTTAAAGAACTCTTCAGCTACTTCTAGAATCTTTAATAACTGGTCTTTGCTGTTTGCAATCCATGTTGTATCATCTGCATATGCAATTGCTGCTTGGCAGAACTTTATGATATTATTGCATTATGTCTCTTCTTTAATTTTTTGCTCAACCATATATCCTAGATTTTTATCTTCTTGTACTCTCTCTAATAATGAATCATAGAAAAGGCACTATATTAATAGTAATATTACTTCACTTTGATCTATTTTGTCTTTTGCTGTTACTTCTTCTATTAAGCTATAAGCTGTAATTATTCTTAGTTGTTTTTTGTGAAAAAGATTTAAGATGTATTTTATTATTCTTCTAGAAATTTTGACTCTTTGTAATGCTATTTCAAGACTTTTGAGTGGGACTGAATCAAATGCCTTCTTCATATCTTGTAAAAGTATCCATACTTCTTTATTTTTTTCTTTTGTCTCCTTTATTATCATATTAAGGATATGTACTGGCTGCTCTGTTGAATTTTCTAGTAGACTTATGTAGTTCGGTCCCTTAAGTACTTCTCTTTTCATGAACATCTTGGCAAGCCTCTTTGTTATCACCTTTGTTATTACTTTTCTAAATGTTTCAATTAGAGCTATTGAGCAAATATTGTTTAAACTGTATCTCCACTCTACATCTTTTGATATTAGATAAACTTGTGCAATTTTCTACTTGGTTCATATTTCTTCTTTCTCCAAACAGAGATCCACAAAGGCTCTAAAAACTTTTTGTATTTTCTTTCCTGCTTATTTAATTAGTATATAGCTTATACCAGATATGCTTAAAGCTGTTCCTATTTTAAGTTCTCTTAGTACTTCTTCCTATTCTTTTTCCTTGATGCTATCTTCTAATTCTATATATCATTTCTTTTTAATGCATTTCTGTAGCTTGTAAACTTCTTTTCACCTTTCTGAAATTTCATTTAGTTTTGCATCTCTTGTTTTAAATTGTTTTTTGTAATATTTTGCTACATCAATCTTAACTAACTCTGGTTCTACTGTTAAGTTTGTCAATTCATCTTTTTGTTTAATGAATCTGTCAAGTATTATCTTTTTGTAGGACTTGTTTAACAGACTGGCTATTATTTTCTCTTGATTTGTTTTAATTATTTTGCATCTTTTGTCTATGTTTTCTTCTATTTGTTTTCTTTGATCTTGTTTCTATTTTTTCCTTTTTTTCTCTTGTAGTAGTTTCTGCCAACCTTTTATGTCTTCTATCTAGGCACTTGACCATTGTCTGTGTAATTTGGACAGCCTTGCCCCTTCTTTTTCTTCTATTATTTATAGTTTTTCATTTATTTCTGTTTTTTCCTTTTCTGTTACTTCCTGACCTTCTCTTATTTTTGCCTATTTAATTAGTCTTTGCAGTTCTACAATATTCTTTTCTTGGTATTGCTTCTTTTGATTGTTTTTTTTATTTGTCAATGTATTGTATATCTTTTTCTTTAGCAGGTGTTTACTGGCTGCTGTAATAATTGCTTCTTCTAATACATTCCATATGCTGTTTATATTATTTGTTTTTTTCTTTTAAATGTTCTTTAGCACCTTCTTGACTTCTAACCATTTCTGCAACTTTTGTGTATACTTTTCCTAGTTCTCTTCTTTTGCTTGGTCATATATATATACTGTTCTCAATTGTCTTTTTCTTTTGATTTTAGCTTTGCTATTTTTTGATGTTATGTGTTTAATTCATATTTCTGTTTTTACTATTTTATGATTACTTTTAGTAATTTCCTCTGCATCTTCAATTTCTGCCTTCTGTAAACTTGAGGCCAGTTTCTCTGATACTTATATGTAGACAATTCTTGTTGCTGTTTCTCTATTTGACCATGTAAATTCTTGACTTGTTGAATGCATATCTCTGTAACTGTTGCTAAAGTTCTGCTTTTTCATCCAATTAAAGATTGGCAATTTTTTGAAGTTTGCTGCTTGTAGGTATTGTTTGTTTAATATATTATTTGCTATATAATTGAAATCACCTAAAATAACTATTTTTACAATTTTTTGTTGAATGTTTTTCTCTACTGCTTTGTCACTTGGTAGTATATAGACTTCTAAAACTACTAACTCCAATTGCTTGAATTATAGTATAATTTCTATTATATATTTATTTATTTTTTTGATTGCACCCACATGTTTTTCCTATTGTTCATCAATTATAATGCCTATATCTGATCTCTTCTTTTTGTCTTTTGCTGCACTTGACCAAAATCCTACATATTTCCTGTTTGCTGTCTGTATTAGGAATCATCCCTCTCTTTCTGTAAAGTTTGTTTCTGTAATACCTAATATTGTGACTTCTTCTTCTTTTGCTCAGCTCAGCAGACTATTGAGTTTCCATTCTTTGGTTTTGAGTCTATTAACATTGTGACATGCTATTTTAATCTTCTTTCTTCATTCCTTTCATTTTTCTTTTAGTTGTTCTTGTATTGTCTTTGCTGTTTCTTCTCTTTCTTTCCCTTTTTTGCTCTTACTTCTTTCTTCTTTTGGATAAGAATGTGTTTTTCTTTTTCTGTTTTTAAAACTTCTTCTTTCATCTTGTAAGAACTCTTCTATCTCCTTATCCATATTCATTAATTTAACTAAGGTGCCCTTAGAAGTGATTGGCTATGTCTTTCCCTATCATGTCACTTACTTTCTCTAGTTTTTCTAGTCTTTCTAAGATTCAGCCTAGCATATTTTCTATATATGTGTTCTTCTCTTGCTGTTGCATCTTATCTTTATTATTCCCTTCTCTTAGCTTTCTTCTTTCTCATTATCTATACTTTTATATCTTCCTTGGTTTTTAATATTATGTCTCAGGCTGCTATTTTCTTCTTCTATCATTTGAACTTTTGGTTTTAGTTCTTTCCAATCTTTCTTTCTGTTCATATATATTCTGTTTTATTGATTTCTTTCTTTACTTTTATCTTCTTCTGCATCAGAGTTTTGGCTTAATCTATCCCAGCTTCTTCTTTTTTTAGTCTTAAAACTTTCTCTACCTCTTGGCTCTCTTCTTTTTTTATTAATTCAATATACTTAGAAGTTATTGTACATTATTGGTTTTAACTGCACTGTCCTCATATCTCTTCTGTTATGAAAATAATTAGTGTTGTTTGCTTTTGGTTCTTATTTCAGTTTGGTAGAATATATACTGACTTTGTTTCTTTACTTCTCAAACATCACAATAATAAGACTTCTGAAGCATTTCCAGGTAGCTTGGTAAGTTTGGCTATATGTTTTCTTTGTCTTTCTCTTGCTTTATGGTCTTCTCTTTCTCTTGTTACCCTTACCAACTTATTATTGTCTGCAGGCAATGACCATAAAATATTTTCTTCTTTTATGCTTTGTGTTTGTATTACTGCTAAGACTTTGTACTTAAACCTTTTGATGCATATAATCTGTACATCTTTAATTCTTCTGCAAATATACTTTACTTCTCTTTTGTTTATATTAGCTGCTAGGTTCTATATTGTTAGATAAGTTACATTGTTACTGAATTTTTCTTCTTTCTCATATTCATTATTGTAAGATTCTTTTTTGTTAATGCCTTCTTTAACCTTCTTTTTTTTAAAACTTGGTATATGTTTTCCTTTATCTTGTTGTTCTTTCTTGTAATCTCTGAGTTCTTCTTCTTTTCCCTCTTTTTTTTCTTTATCTTTGGTATCATCTTGTACCAATTACTCTTTTTTTTATTAATTCTTTGTATAGCTTATTCATTGTCATAATTACAGTCAAAGACTACTTCTATCTACAGATTTCCTCTCTTGAATATTTCATCAATGTCTTTAACATGTGTATTATTCTTTAAAGACCACCTAATAAATTTTATATGTTCTTTTTTTGTTTCTTCAGGGACCTCATATGCTGGTATATTGGCAATTAGGCTGTTGTTTTGATTACAACTTCTTCTGCTTAGTGCTCATATACTTTGATCTTATGTTACTTCTATGATGTCAATTTCTTCTTTTGTTTCTTGCTTTCTTCTTTTTTGTTTTTCTTTTTCCTCTTCTAGTGTGTTTTGTCTTGATTGCTTATCATTCATTTTTATATCTTCTTGTTCACTTATATTTCTTTACTTTTTGGTATCTTGTTTCTGAACACCAGGTTCACCTATTATTTTGTTATTTCTTTCTACACTTATCTCTCTCCATTTTTCTCTTTGTGATGTAATTGTTTCTTTTTGCTTTCTTATATTTTCAATTTCTTCTTCTATATTTCTTTTCATTTTTTATTTTTCTTTGATGCTCTCTTCTTCATTTTTTTTTGTTATTATTTGCTATTCTCTGTTTTGGTTATACTGTATTTGTTTTCTTTCTGCTTCTGTTGTTAGGTCTTAGTTTTCTATACTTATATTAGTTTTTTTTCTAACTGTTCTTTTTTAGCTTTTTCTAATATTTCTTTTGTTAGTTATAAAAGTGTCATCTTATTTGTGTCTTGGTTTGTAAACAATGCAACAATTTTGTCTTCTTTATCTGGTACTGTATATGTTTTGCTTGCCTCATTGAAAAAAAATTTGTTATGCACACTATTTATAGTCTAGTATGTTTTTTTTATAAAGAGTACTTGTAAACTTTCTCTGTATTTTGCAAGAAGTTTTTTGTTCATATTTATGACTCTGTTCTTCTAGGATGTTCTATCACATGTTTGTTGTTTTAATATTTTTATTATTATTATTTTAAGTATATTATTTAAAATATATTTTTTAACTTATTGCTTTATAGATGCTTTGTTAAAGTAAAAATCAAGCAGTTTCAATTTATTTGTTCTTTTTTTAGAATCAAGTTGTAAATTTGAAAACTAAAGCAAGTAAAAAGACTTCATCAAATTTCAAGATGATCTAACAAGAATAGCAATAAAGCTCTATCTACAAGTGAGTAGTTATAGAAAAAAATTTGCTATAAGTTCAGATTACAAATTTAGAAAATAAGATTCAGAAGTTGCAAAAAAGGTTAAGAAAAAGAGAGAATTAAAGATATTTTTATAATATTTTGTAAATAGTAATAATAATAATAAAATTTAATTAAATATAATCAAATTTTTTTTTAAATTTTGTATTAAGTTTTTATAATTAATAAAATGATAATTTATAAATAATAAAATAATAAATAAATAATGTTTATAAAAATAATAATAAATATTAGGATTCATTAAGAGTAGAAAGCAGTACTTTAAAATTATATATAAACTTAATGGTAATTTTTTTTTATATTTAATTTTATAAAACATTATATTAAGTAAACTATTTTTAATAATTAAGTAAAAGTTGTAGAATAGGTTTTTTTGATTTTAATAATAGTAAAATTATTAAAATTGATTAAAAACTTATTAAGATATAAAATTTTAAAGACTAGAATATAAAATTATATAATAAAATTAACTTATAGGTTTATGTAAATTAACTAATCAAATTTTGTATTTTTTGTACTACTTAAGGAAATTTTAACTCATCTAAGTAAACTTTATTATATATACAAATATATTTTTTTAAAATAATACAATACTTCAAAATTTTACTATAATAGATAAATAATTTTATTTATAATATTATAAAATTTTTTTATTGATTAATTAAAAAATAAAAAAGTTTTATTAGTAACATATATCAATTAAATGAAAATTTTAATACGTATACTATACATATATCATAAATTACTATGTAAAAATGATCTACATGCCCCTTACCCTTAAACCATAACTCATGACAGTCATCAGTTAGACATTGTGATCTATAATGAATAACTTGTTATAAACATCTATCTCGTTTTTTAATAGTTTTAGAGATTATTTAGTTAGTATTTTGATTTTTTGTTTGCAAATCTGACTAATTGAAAATAAAATAAATCAAAATTGGTTATTATTAATAAATTATTATAAAATCATAAATCGATTAGCACCTTCGAACATACCAGACATTAGACTATTTTCGTAAATAATAAACTTAATAAATTTATCGAATCGGCATTCGGTTAATTTTTCATAAGATGTCCCAGGAATAATGATGCACCCGAACATCACATGACTAATATATCGAGCACTAAAAATTTGACAAAAATTCAGACTAACAAAATAATAACGGTAGGCAATAAATTAATCATTTTATTTATTTCGAATAATCAATAAACGTACAACCAGAAAGTATTATGATTAATGGTTTTTCTAAGTATTTGGAAATATTCCATTGCCTTTTAAATGATTATAATCCTTCAATTTATAGTACGTACTACGTACCAAGCTATTTGGGTTCATTATGTTTTCTTCAACAATTTTTTGTTGCTGCGTCCTGGATTTAGAATTATAAAAACCTAAAATAATCAGAGCTATAATCTTCCGGAAGAGCATTAAAAATAAAATCTATAAGGCTTTTTGGTGCAATTGCATTTTCTTGATTAGTTTTTTTTATAATTTCATTAATGGAAACTTTGGTAACGGTAATCAACGTATATTTTTAGAATAGTGTGTTTATTGGATTTCATACTTTTAACAATCGCTTTTCACTTTAAAGTTTCGAAGAAACAAAATTACTTACTAAATCAAATCATAAATTATCATTCGGCAAATATTTTTATCAGGTATTTCAAAATTTATACAACCAATTACATGAAAAAGCTCTATAGACCAGCAAGAGCTACAATTGATAAATAATATTATTGTACATTTTACACTACATCTTATAAAAGCTCGGGTAACTTAACTTTCTATGAAACGAGAGTAAATTTAACGGATTAATTAATGCTTTCGCTTTGCCTTATCATATTCTATTCCAAAACTTTTTTTTTTGCTAATTGGCCGATTTACTAAAATTCGAGATACGATTGGTTGATAATCATGTGTAACCATATTGTACGGAACACTAATTTTCAACTCTACTGACGACCAATAGTAAATGCGTCTATTAGACAGCTAGGGTCAATATGAAACAACCTTCTGCGCATTAATGAAAAGTTTTCCTTGTAATATTTCGGTATAAATGGTACCTTTTGATCCTATTTAATGGCAATATCCTAACCATAACCTAAACTGCACGAGATTTTTACAGCAATAATTTTTTGGGTAGTGATTCGTATTCCCCGGCGTTCGTTACACAATCTGCGTGACAAAAACTTTTTGAAGCGTACATATAAACTGATCTGATCTACTAACACTAGGGCACCTAACCGCAAAGATCAGAAAGATCAGAAGAATAATTTTAATGCCTCAGATCACTTTTGAATTTTTTAGAGTTATATGACTTTTGACTTTCGGGATTTCGGTTTCACGCTTTGGCACGATGAATTTACCGAAAGTATTTCGGCACGCCAAAATACTTTCGGTAGGAAACCTTAGGCCTGTATTTAAACAAACTCCTATATTGCTTCTCATTCAACCATTACATAACGAAACACACTTCCGAAGTACGTTTAACTGGAATAAACATTCACTTTCGACTTATTCTCAAGCTTTGTACAATTTAAAATCAAAGTCGCACGCAGCAAATCTCAGCCTAAATTCGTCAGAAAGCTCTGATAGTGGTTCGAAAAATAACGGCCAACAGGGAGAAAGCGGCGACGGTGGTGATAATCAAAATAATTCGAACAGCAATAACAATGCGGATAATCCTGGCAATGGAAATAAGGGTGATGGATCAGGGAAAGGCGGTGATGGGTCGGGAGACAACACTTCTTCTCGATCACCGTTTGAGAATATTCATAGAACTTTGCACATTTTGGAAACAACTTTGCAAAGACCTTCTATACCGGAGGTATATCCGCAAGTTTTGGCTCTTCCTATTGCTCGCCGACCTCTTTTCCCTGGATTTTATAAAGCTGTCGTGATTAAAGATCCCAATGTCACAGCTGCCGTAAAGGAATTAATGAAACGTGGCCAACCTTATGTTGGTGCATTTCTACTTAAAGACGAAGAATTAGATGTAGACACTATTACAGATATTGCACAAGTGTATAAAGTTGGTGTATTTTCCCAAATTACGAGTGTTTTTCCAGCTAACGGTGGTCATGATGAAAATTCATTGACCGCTGTCTTGTATCCTCATCGACGCATTCGTATCAATGAACTTTTACCACCTTTACCAGCCAGTGTTTCTGAGGCTGAAATAATTTCTCAGCCAGTACAGCAAGCTTCTGAAACGAGTGCTAATAAAGGTATTATTTGTCGTAGTAAAGTTCTCTTCATCAGGATTCACATTTAATTAACTCGACCGTTTTGAACTAATCAACAGAACCTGAACCACAATACGCTACATCTTTTCTTGAAGATTATAATGTCTCTCTAGCAAACGTTGAAAATCTCAATGATGAACAGTATAATAGAAAGAACCAAGTAATTCGAGCAATAACCTCAGAGATTGTAGCAGTTTTCAAAGATATAGCAACATTGAATCCACTTTTCCGTGATCAAATTGCAAATTTTTCCATGTCTCAAGCTGCTGGCAATGTTTTCGAAGAACCTGCAAAACTTGCTGATTTTGCAGCTGCTGTTTCAACTGGAGAACCAAACGAATTACAGGAAGTTTTAGAAAGTTTGGTTATTGAAGAACGTTTACAAAAAGCTTTACTTGTTCTAAAAAAAGAGCTAGTCAATGCCCAAATACAAAGCAAAATAAGCAAAGAAGTTGAATCTAAAATTGCAAAGCGTCAAAGAGAATATTACTTAATGGAACAATTGAAAGGAATTAAAAAAGAATTAGGGATTGAATCAGATGGCAAGGATAAGCTCATTGAAAAGTTCAAAGAAAAGGCTGATAAACTCGCCATGCCTGATAATGTTAAGAAAGTTTTTGATGAGGTAAATTCAATTTATCTTGCACAAAATTTGTACGTGAACATAGATTGTTCTTAAATGTTCTGTTCATTCTCAGTATTTCGTTCATTTCACCAGGAAATCAATAAACTAGCTCATCTAGAGCCTGCAGCTTCTGAATTCAACGTTACACGTAACTATTTAGATTGGTTGACCCAGATTCCATGGGGCCAAAGTTCCCCAGAGAATTACAACATTAAGCATGCCATGAAAGTGCTTGATGATGATCATTACGGACTACAAGATGTAAAGGATCGGATATTAGAATTTATTGCTGTTGGTAAACTAAGGGGCACAGTGGAAGGAAAAATTTTATGCTTTGTTGGGCCTCCCGGTATTTAACGTTGTAATAACTTTCACATATATGATTTCATGTATTTTCTATAAAATAGTAACTAACGATTTCTTAAAGGTGTTGGTAAAACCTCTATTGGGAAATCAATTGCACGAGCTTTATCGCGGCAATTTTATCGTTTTAGTGTCGGTGGCCTTACTGATGTTGCCGAAATAAAAGGACATCGTAGAACTTATGTCGGTGCTATGCCCGGTAAAGTTGTCCAAGCCTTAAAAAAGGTACAGACCGAAAATCCATTGATTTTGATTGATGAAGGTAATTGTTCTTTAGCTGACATCCACAATACAATAATGTATTTATATAATTCAAATTGAAATCATGCATTATTGATTGTAGTCGACAAAATTGGTCGTGGACACCAAGGCGATCCTTCATCAGCGCTCTTGGAACTTCTTGACCCGGAGCAAAATTCATCATTTTTGGATCATTATATGGACGTTCCAATTGATCTTTCTAAAGTGCTCTTCGTTTGCACTGCTAACGTGGTAGACACGATACCCGTTCCATTGCTAGATCGTATGGAAGTAATCCACTTATCTGGATATGTTGCTGATGAAAAGGTTGCTATTGCTTCAAAATATCTTTCACCAACTGCCAAAGAAATGGCTGGCTTGCAAAATGCGGATGTTCAGCTGCAACAAGATGCCATTGAGACTTTGATCCGGTCATACTGTCGTGAAAGTGGTGTTCGTAGCCTAAAGAAACACATAGACAAAATTTATCGAAAAGCAGCTCTTAAAATAGTGCGCGATATTGGCGATGAAGAATTATCACAAGAACTTGATAATGTTGAAACCGAAACTTCTGATAAAACTAAAGAAAATAGTGTTGCCATCACTACTGAACCACGAAAACCTTTAAATTTACCTGACGATATTCATGTTGGCATTACCGCCGAAAATTTGAAGGATTATGTTGGACCTCCACTGTGGCATTCAGATCGTTTATATGATCGAACTCCTCCTGGCGTCGTTATGGGATTGGCGTGGACCAGCATGGGTATGTTCGTTACGATTTTATTATTAACGTATTTACTTCATTAAATACTTTTATTGAAAATTTTATCTAATTTAAATTCAGGCGGTTCTGCATTATATATCGAATCTACTCTTGATTCAATTCTTTCTCCAACTTCGAAACCATCCCTCTCTAAAACCGGTCAATTGGGAGATGTAATGAAGGAATCTTCTACTATAGCATATACATTTGCTAAAAGTTTAATGGTACGACAATATCCGGGAAACAAATTTTTTGAAAGGGCTTCGATTCACCTTCATGTGCCTGAAGGCGCAACCCCAAAGGATGGTATGTAATTTATTATTATTGATTTTTTTTTTTTTTAATACATTATGTTTATGCGTGTTATTACCAAAATAATGCATAGGCCCTTCTGCCGGTATTACCATGGCAACATCACTCCTTTCACTCGCCTTATCTAAATCTTTAGATCCAACTATAGCAATGACTGGTGAACTCACTCTTACTGGTAAAATTTTAAAGGTTGGCGGAATTCGAGAAAAAGTAGTAGCAGCCAAGAGATCCAGTGTATCGACCTTAATATTTCCGAAAGCTAATACTAGCGATTGGGAAGAGTTACCCGAAAATATTAAGGAGGGACTTACAGGTGTTCCCGTTGCTGATTATGACGAAGTCTTTAATTTTGTTTTTGGTACTATTAGTAGAGAGCAAGCAAAACAGGTTTGGGATTTGATGCTCGCATCACAATCGGTTGAATCTGAGGATAAAAAAGGAATGGCGGCAGAACTTACAGAACAATTATAATATTCTAATTAATTTTTTATGGACTTTTTTTTGAAAGTATTAATTTGTATTTCTGTTAGTTAATTCGCGTTCTAGTCATTATCGGCTTGGTAATAATAATTATTGAAATCAATCTTTTAGAACTAATAAAAATACGATCACTTCACAGAACCTTACATTATCTGTAGAATTGGTGCATTACAATTATTTTTTGATCGATATAACACTGTAGAAATTTACTTAATTCGGTTGATAAAATTTCAAACATAAGTGTTATTTTACCACTACAGGTTTTGCTAGGGATGGTGAAGTCCTTAGGTCAGGACTTTAGAACCTAGTAGTGTTTGTAGTCGACTTAAGTTTGTTGACTTGATTAAGGATGTTCTCAAGCACCTCATTCAATAAATCGAAGACAAAGTTTTAATTAGTCGAAATTGAATAAATTAACCAAGGGAGTTACCACCTTGATGAAAAAAATCTAGAAGTGCAGAAAATCTTCTTTTTTCATAGGGTTGTTCTGATTGAATCTGCATTTCACACACGATTAACCACTCAATTGATCATGACAATTTGAGCAACATCCCGATCACTAACTAATCAGGATATATTAGTGGAGCAGCCAAAATTCAGCGGATCGACCCAAATTTAAGGTTGGAATAAGGTCCAGGGCTAGGCCGGCATTAAGCAATAATACCAGTCAACTATACCACAGTATAATTATCATCTGGGCAGCTTTACTTAGTACGTGGGCTACCATTTTATTAGTAAAATTTTGGGAGATATTTATCAATATAGGCCTATTCCGACCCCGCTTTTTTGTTGATCGGCTGAATTTTACTAATCTGTACCATGTTAGAAAATCCCGAGCTGCCGACCAAAAAATTTGGGTCGTATTATTTCAAAAATTCCCTATTAGAAATTGTGTTCTAAAAGTAAAATTTAATTCTGAAACTTAGGAATTTGTCATAGTAAATTCACGTTTGATTTGTTACACGAGATTCCGAATTTTATTGGATCCGGTTATGGTCGGAAGTGATCTTCAGCTCGGGATTTTTTAAACTTAAAGGCGTCCTAAGAAAAAAATTAAAAATTGACTGATCAGCTTGGTTTAGTTGGTTAGAGTTAATTTTTTTTAAAGTAATATTACATGATACTGTATTTTATCAAATTGAGAATTAATATTTTAGTTATTAGATGGTTATAATAAAGTTTAAAACAGATATAACATAGTTATAAACTTTTACTAGCCAATTTTATATATAGGTTTTGCATACCAACTTCGTACAAACTGACAGTCAAATTCGTACAAACAGACAGTCAAATTTGTACAAATTGACTGTCAAATTCGTATATAACACTTTTAATTAAATCACAATATCTCGTGACCTAGTAACTTAAATTATGTAAATTTGGTATTTTGATTCGTCAAAATTAGATGAATCAAATGGTATCAAATTTATATAATTTAAGTTACTAGGTTACGAGATATTGCAATTTAATTAAAAGTGTTATATATGAATTTGACTGTCAATTTGTACAAATTTGACTGTCTGTTTGTATGAATTTGACTGTCTGTTTGTACAAATTTGACTGTCAGTTTGTATGAAGTTGGTATACAAAACCTGTATATATTGCAAATTTTAGATTTTATACATATTAATAAAATTTTGTTGAAATTTGTTAATGATATTTTTTTTATATAAAATATTTAAGTATCTTTTTTTGATTTAATTATTAATCAAAATAAAATTATTTAAAAAAATAATATTAGTGTTAGCAAAAACAAAAAATATTAATTAATAAAAAAAATTTTTTTATTATTTTAATAGTTTTATTAAAAGGGTATGGGTTCTATAGCTTAGCAGTTAAGCTTCTATACTCTTCACAGTTAAGGTTAATGGTTCAAATCTGGCTGAAGGCAAAATTGAAAGATTTTAATTTCTGTAACCTAATAAGAAGCCTATAATTAAACATGAAGTTCTGTGGTTAAAAGTTCAAGTGTAATACAATAATGGAAATAGAAATTCCCAGAAAGAAACCCAATTATGAAGTAAAGGCATTATATGTAACAAGCGGTTGTTACAGAAGGTTACAGTTATAGAAGGATTGCATATATAAGTCTTTTAGGCTAGGGTAACACTAACATTCTTATACCTCCCAATATAGGCAATACCAACATACTTGCATCCAACTTGTGAGATACTTGCTTGAAAAAATAATTAACAGATTGTACAAATAAGTCTTAATTGGGATCCAAGAAAAGGATTTGATTAGGAGAATAGTTTGATAAATAATCAAGACTGGAATGATAAGAAAAGTGGTGAACATGCAGATAAACTGTGATAAAGAATTGGTCTAACCAAAATTGGAAGTACCTCTGACACAGTCGAATAATCTAATTATAGAAAGGAAGATCTTGAAGGTAGACATATAACTTCTTTGTACAATATAAAAGTACTAAATTAGGTTCTGGTTGTATTTATATAGAAGTCTATGATGAACAAGATTAAGGATCAACCAACCAATATGAGATTAGATTTGCAAGATAGTATAGCATCACTGGAGTCAGTATAACTTCCTGAGCATAACCAGAATTGTCTTACAGTTATTATCAAATAAACTAGAAACTTGCAATACATAGTAGTATAGTATCACTAGGGTTGGAGGAACTCTCTAGATATAATCAGAATTGTTCTGTTTGTAAGTACAACAAGTCCCAGTCTCTACTATAAAAGGAAGTACCATGTTGGAGGTTAAATGTAGCATTAAGTTACTGTATGATATTAAAACCTGAGGCATCTACAAGAATGACAATAACAGGTTTGGCTTGAGATACAGATTGGTCAAAAAGACTAATGGTGATAGCAAATTTGGTTTGTGATATAGGTTCATTGCAGATTCTAGATCATTATCAGAACACCTTAAAGAAATCAATAACAGGTAAACCAAAAATGGGAAGATCATAAAAATCAGACATATCTGAGTAGGACCAATTTGGAAGTGATATAGTGACGAAAAGGTATGAAATGTAGAGAACAAGGTAATACTAGATATAGTTAAATTAGGAGGCAGAAGAAACAAGACCAGGTAATACATGTGAGTGGGATATATGAGTATGATTTACAGAAGACAGTACCCCTGGCATTTGGGATGCCATATTAAGTTTGGTAGATATTCTTGTCTGTGTAGTGGTTTAATATATGCCATGACTGCAAGTAGTTGCCAAGATAACTGCATGCAGGCATGTAGTTGCCAAGATAACTGCATACAGGCATGCAGTAGACATGCACTTAGATGCCATAAGGGTAATCAGGTGAAGTCAGTAGTATTAAATTAGATAGTATATAGTACTAGTAATAATTGATTCTAAAATGTAATTATAAATTTGTATTATATCAAATTAAGGCTAATAAAAACTAACTGACATTGTTGCCAAAGTTTAAAAAAAAAATATATATATAGTTTTATTAATAATTTTTATTAAAATTTTTGTAAATATTTAATTTAATTTGATTTGATTATATATTTAAGTTTAAATCAATTCAAATTTAAAAATTTTCAAATTAAATCAAATTTAAATATAATTAAATTTGATTTAACAAATATTTAATTTAATTTAAAAATTTTTTAGAAGTATAATAACTTAGTGAAGTAAATAAGTTGTCAATTTTTCAAATAGTAGCTTGTGAATTCAAAACTCATCAATAGTAAAAATTTGAATAATTACTTATATAATATATAAATAATATTATAATAATGATATTTTATGATCAGTTAAAATAAGATATCTGTAATTATAATCATATCAACATAACTGGCAGATTAGAAAATATTCATATAACTGTTTATATAAAGAAATACAAACTAGTAATAGGCAATACAAACTCAAAATAAGTTCTTGTGATTTTGTAAATATTTAATTTAATTTGATTATATATTTAAGTTTAAATTAATTCAAATTTAAAATTTTCAAATTAAATCAAATTTAAATATAATTAAATTTGATTTAACAAATATTTGATTTAATTTAAAAATTTTTTAAAAGTATAATAACTTAGTGAAGTAAATAAGTTGTTAATTTTTCAAGTAGTAGCTTGTGAATTCAAAATCCATCAATGCTAAAAATTTGAATAATCACTTATGTAATATATAAATAATATTATAATAATGATATTTTATGATTAGTTAAAATAAGATATCTGTAATTATAATCATATCAACATAATTGGCAGATTAGAAAATATTCATATAACTGTTTATATAAAAAAATACAAACTAGTAATAGGCAATACAAACTCAAAATAAGTTCTTGTGATTATGTAAATCTATAAAACTAAAAAGTCAAACCCTATTTAAAAAGACTTGAATGAAGAAATAATACAGATTTTTAACAATATTACTATAAAAGCTAGACCTAGGAAACAGATACTAATATAGAAAAATTAGATAAACAAAAACTTTAGATGAAGGTTTTATTAACTAGACTGTCAAACAAAAACAAGAGATAGTTGCCTATAACAAATTAATAATAAAGATAAAGACAAAATCTCACCTTAATACAAAATAAATAAATAAATTAAAAATAAAAAAAAATAAAAACAAAAATATACTATAAGTATTAGAAATATACTATTCTTTAAACTATAAACTATTTTCAGACAAATTTTTTTAGAAAATTAATAAAAATATACTTATAATCTGTATTTTTTAAATTTTAAAATATTTAAATAAAATTTTATTTAATAATATTTAAAAATAAGAATTATAATAAGATGTAATAACCTAGTGAAATAATCAGATTGTCAACTCCCAAGTAGCAGTTCCAAAGTTCAAATCTTAGTGTTGACAAAAAATTTAAACATCTTAACTATACGTATTACAGTTAACTATCTCTTACAATTAGTTGAGATAAGATATCTGTTATCTGTATTGCACTAATATAACTGACAGGTCACATGGTATTTGTATAAGTTATATAACATTGTCTTTTAGAACAAGATCTATGGTTATATAAAGAAATGCAAACCAGTACCAGGTGGTGCAAACCTACAATAAGTTCTTGTGGCCATGTTAATTATAAAAACCAAATAAAGAAAGATAGAAGCTTACTTGAAAGACCTGAATAGAAAGATAATATAAACTTTCAATAATGCTACTATAAAGACTAGATTTATGAAACAGAGTTAGAACTTGTAAAACTAAACAAATATGCTAGTTTTTAAGAAGAAAACAGATAAACCAACCAGGTCTGTTAGAATTTCTAGATTTCAGAAAAAAAAAATACATGCTAACAAACATGTAAACCAGAGGTATATGATTATGATCTACTTTTTTGAGTTATCTGGAATAGCAGCTTAATAGAACTTGAATTGAATACTAAAGTAATAAAGATATAATGTGAAGTTAGTATCAGAGTTAGGGTAAACTCTATAAGAGCATAGCAGTTTAATGATACATTCTAACTATCAGTATTGATCTTGGTTATAATGATACCAAGTTATCTGTAAAAATGAAATACAGAAGATTCTAAAAGGTTTAGTACAAGTCAAAAATTCCAAAAAACTGCTTTAAAGACTTAGTAGCAATGATATATTTTTATCAGCATTGGTCAGGATCATTGGTAGGCAGAAGTAGGTCAGTGAATATAGAAACTAGAATGGTTAAATAGAGAACCTACAAGCAGGTTCCAAGTATAACAACTAGTATAGAACCTTCAGACAGACTACTTAAATTAAACAATAGCTAAAGTTGTATGAGTAGCTAGTTGTATATTCTTTTTATAATTGTCTCCTGTAGTTGTAATGCAACCATTAGCCAAATATACTATTAATAAAATCCTGAATCACAAGTACTCACCTTAATATTTAAAAAAAAAAATAAGAATTATAATATAATAATATTTAATTTTATATTATAAGAAAAAAAGATTAAGTTACTTATAAGCTACAAATAGACAAATTTAAAAAAAATTTTTAATCAAAAAAAATATTCACTAATTCTTAGCAAACTCTTTAAATATTAGTTTTAAACTTATAGTTTTTAATACAATATTATAGCTTATATAAAAAATAACAACTTTTATTAATACAATTTTTTTTAATTTACTTATAAAAATTTAGATTTGTATTAAAAATAAAAATTTTTTTAGATTTAAAAATATATAAAATTTTGAAAAGTTTAAAAAAATTTTTTATAATAAAAATTTTTAAACAAAATTTTTGAATTTTTATTGCTTAAAAGTTTCTTATTAATTTTAAAAAAATTTTCTAATAAAGTTTATAAAATATATTTTTAATAAAATATTTTATAAAAGTGTAATAACCTAATGAAGTGGTTAGGTTGTTAACCTTCTAAGTAGTAAGTTGGATGTTCAAATTCTATCAATAATAAAAATTTAAATAATTATTTATATAATATTTATATTATAACAATTGTTACTAATGATTAAATTGGATATTTGTAATTATAATTACACTAGCATAACTGGCAAGTCATGAAGCATTCATGTAACTTGTTATATGAAGGAATGCAAACTGACAAATCAGATAGTGCAAATACTAGATAAGTCCTTGTGACTATGTAAATCTGTTAAAATTAGATAACAAGAAGTCTATTTAGAAAGACTCGAGTAAAAAGATAATCAAAGTTTTAATAGCTTTACTGTAAAGTCTAGTCTAAGAAAATGGATATCAAGGTTGTAGTATCTGGTCATAGTAATCAGATAGGCAAGAATTTCTGAGTTGGAAGTCTCAAAGGTACCACTAATCAGACTACTAGAATAAATTAGAGAAAAAGGATATTAGGCCAACCTAATATACTAATAAACTAGTTATAGTCTTATATGAGCTATTTGAATTAAAAGTTTGATAAAAAGGCTAAACAAAAGGCAGAAATATACTAAAGTATTAAGGTTATGCTATGAAGTAAATGCTAAGATTTGTGTGAACTCTACAAAGATATAGCAGTTTAATGATTAGCCCTAATTGCAAGTGTTGGTTCTGCTATAATGATACCTAGATTAGTTATAAAAATAAGTACAGAAGGTTCTAAAAAGTTTACTTTGAGGATAAATTAGTTCTAAAGTTAAGATAATGATCTGAACATCTGGATATAATTCAGTGAGTTAATACAGATTACAGGTTCAAAAGATTTAAAATAAAACACTCAAGCAGAAGTATTAGGTATGACAATTAGTAGAGAATCTTCAAATAGACTTCTTAAATAAATAATATAAAAAAGTTATATATATAGCCAATTGTACTTTTTTCTATAGTAGTTTCTAGAATCATATTACCAATAAGGCATTAATAAAAGTCAAAAAATCAAAGAAACCACCTTAATAATAAAAAAAAAAATTTTTATAAATAAACTGTATTCTATATTATTAATAATTTATTGTATTATTTAAAAAATACTAAATTTAATTTAAAAATTCAGACAAATTTGTCTAAAAAATGGTTTATAAGATAAATTTTAAATTATTATTTAAAAATTATAAAAAAATCAATAAAAAATATATTAAAAATAGACTATTGCTAATTTGTTTTTAAAGTAAAATTATTTATATATTATATATATATATTTTAAATATTAATAATAAGATCATGAATAGAATATAGTAACCTAGTGAAGTGGTTAGGTTGTCAACCCTCCAAGTAGTAGGTTGGATGTTCAAATTCTATTAATAGTGAAAATTTGAATAATCATTTATATAATCTGATATTACAGCAACTGTTCTTAATGATTGGATTAAGATACCTGTAATTATAATCATACTAGCATGACTGATAAGTTATGGGGCATCTGTATAACTTGTTATATAGAGGAATGCAAACCAACAAAGCAGACAGTGCAAACTCAAGATAAGTTCTTGTAGTCATATAAATCTGTAAAAATTGAAGAACAATAAGTTCATTTGAGAAGATCTAAGTAGAGAAGTAATATGAATCTTCAATGATATTACTGTAAAGGCTAAATCTAAAAAATAGATATTAATATTGAAATAGCCAAATAGGCAAGAACCTTTGGATTGTAAGTCTCAAAGGTACTACCAACCAGACTGTTAGATCAGACTAAAAAAAAAGAATATCAGGCCAACCTAATATACTAATGAACTAATTATAGTTTTACATAAGCTATCTGGATTAGAAGTTTGATAAAAGAAGCAAAGTTATACTAAAGTATTAGAGATATGCTATGAAGTAGGTACTGGGGTTTGTGTGAGCTCTACAAGAGCATAGAAAGTTAAAGGTTAGCCTTAACACCAAGTGTTAGTTCTGTCATAGTGATATTTGAGTTAGCTACAAAAAATGAATAAAAGCAGGCTTTGGTAGGTTTATATCAAGAATAACTGTTCTAAAGTTGAGACAAAAGATCTAGACTTAACCTAATAAAGTAATATAGAACAGGTTCAGAAAGTTTAAATAAAACATTTAAGCAAAGATATTAAATATAACAATTGGTGAAGAACATTAGACAGACTTCTTAAATAAGTAATATAGAAAGTTATATAAGTAGCCAATTGTACACTCTTTCTGTAATAGCTTCTTATGAAACTATATTCCTAAAAATATGTTAATAAAGTCAAAAGACTGAAAAGGTCATCTTAATATCAAAAAATAATAATAATAATAATATTATAGACCTTTAGAATTAATAGCATAGTGGTTATACTCTAATGTCACAAATTACAAGATTGCCAGTTTAAATCCTAGTAATAATAATTGTAAAGATGCATTTTTAAAAATAAAAAACTGCAACACTATGATATTAGAGATCTAGGATGTTATCAAATGAACTTATTTCTAGAAAAGGCAAGTAACTTGTGATTAAAAAGCCATCTGGTAATGAATACAAGTTAGAGCCTAATTTAGAATAACTAAAGTTATAAGATATAATATAAGGCTAAAAGTTTAACAATAAGAAATACTATATAAACTCATAGTGACAACTAATTTTAGACAAAGTCTGGTGAAGCTTTCTAATTCTGACAGGGGTCAGTATAACAGATCACTTTTAAAAAGTTTAAAAATACAGACTAAGTGATTGAAGTCTAGTAATCAAAGACATTAAAAACATTAGTTTAAAAATATAAGAACATAAGAATAACTTTAGCAAACTTATCAAAGAAGAAAAAAAAAATAAAAAAATAAAAATAATAATAAGATTATACAAAGGAGTAGCAATTTAGTAAAATGGTTAGGTTGTCAATTTACTAAGTAGTAGTTTGAATGTTCAAATTTTATCGACAGCAAAAATTTGAATAATTACCTTTGTATTATAGCAACTGTTACTAATGATTAGATTAGAATATTTGTAATAGCTATTGCACTAGTATGACTGACAGATTATAGAGCATCTATATAACTTGTTATATAAAGAAATGCAAACTAACAAATCAGACAGTGCAAATACTAGATAAGTTCTTGTGGCTATATAAATTTATTGAAATTAGATAACAAGAAGTCTATTTGAAAAGATCTAAGTAGAGAAGTAGCTAGATCTTTAATAATTCTACTATAAAGGCTAGCTTAGAAAAATGAATATCAAGGTTATAGTACCTGATTATAGTAGCCAGATGGGCAAGAACCTTTAGATTAAAAGTCTCAGAGATACCACCAACCAGATGACAGAATACATCGAAGAAAAAGAATATTAGGCTGACCTGATATATTGATGGACTAATCATAGTTCTATATAGACTATTTGGATTTGAAGTTTGGTAAAAAGGCAGATGAAAAGGCAAAAGTATACTAAAGTACTAAGGTTAAACTATAAAGTAGATGCTAGGATCTGTATAAACTTTACAAGAGCACAGTATTTAAATAATATAACTCTAACTACAAGTGTTGGTTTTGCTATAGTGATATTTAGATTAGTTATAAAAATAGATACAAAAGGCTTTGAGAAGTTTACCTTAAGGATAAATTAGTACTAAGATTAAAACAATGATTTGGACATCTAAGTATGACTTAGTGAGTTAATACAAGTTACAGGTTTAAAGAGTTTAAAGTAGAATACCCAAGCAGAAGTATTAGGTACAGCAATTAATAAAAAACTTTCAGATGAACTTCTTAAATAGATAATATAAAAAAGTTATATATGTAGCCAATTATACTTTTTTCTGTAATAGTTTATAGAATTACATTACCAATAAGTTGTTAATAAAAGTTAAAAGACCAAAGAGGTTATTTTAATATCAAAAAAAATAATAATAAGGTTATGCTTTTAACTTTATTGAATTTAAGTAAAGTTTTTATAAAGAAAAACTTGCTTTTAAATTATATATAAAGAATAAAAACTCAAACTTATAATTTATAATCTAAACTTATAAGAATACTTAATGCTTACCTAGATTTGAGTATAGATAAAAATATAAGAAAGAAAAATATAATATTTGATCTATTTAATGGTTCAAAGGTCTATTTTAGTTAAAAATTTAGTAATTAAAATAGAAAGTAAAATAGAAATAGAAAAAAAGCTATATATTAAGTTAATAGTAGTTATAATTTAAGATTGTTAAAAATAAGAAATATAGTAAAGAATCCAAATATGTTTATATATATATTTTTTACTTAATAATCTTTTTTATCTATATATAATTTTTTTTTTTTAAATATTAAGGTGAGTACTTGCGACCCAGGATTTTATTGATAGTATATTTGGCTAATAGTTGTATTACAACCACAGGGGGCAACTATGGGAAGAGTGTACAACTAGCCACTTGTACAACTTTAGTCATTGTCTAATTTAAGTAGTCTGCCTGAAGGTTCTAC
>CAJVQA010001382.1:0-25912 GCA_910591915.1 Cetraspora pellucida | reverse complement strand
ACAATCCGTCGCATTTGCCCCATCTCTGAACTCGTCCAATAAACCTGTCACAATATATACGTATATTATTATTATTATTATTATTATTATCAGTTATATAACGATAATTTATTATTTATTAATCAATTACATTTGCCTAACTTATCTTTATTCATCACAATGTATTAAATTATAGTTTCTTGCGAGAAAATTTTTTTTGATAGAATGGTCAGCCCGGTCGATCCATGAGTTTGGCATCGGCCTGTATCAATATTACTTATAGTTTGTTGATATAAAAGCAAATAAAAAGAAATGGCTTGGCGAAAAATAATAATAATAATTGAACAGCCATTATAAATGAGTGACGCCAAGGAGAACCAGACTTCGGGCTTTCAAGCTTATTATTTATTATTTATCAGATTCAGTCTTTATGGCGAAAAATTATGACACGTAAATAAATTTACTTACACATAAAATATGTTTATAGTGGCGTAACCTAAATATAAAAGCGAAATAATTAAAAATAAAATAATTGCATTTTCAAAATATTAAGCCACAGAAATTTCAATGCAACAGTTCTATTAGATATTTCCAGAGGCTCGTAAGATTTTGACTTCATTTATAGAATTTGAAATTTATATAAATAAAATCAAAATTTACAGGCCTCCTTGGTTATTTCATAGTTTGATCGATCAATAATTATATAGTTAAGATAAATTTTTAAGCATCAAAAAATTATCTTGCTATGTCAATTAAAAGCCCTGAAGACGTTATTGTCGACGTTAAAGAAAGAGAGGATGGAAAAGAAGAAGAAAAAATGAAAGAACTATATATAGCTATTAGTCCAAAAGGCGATTTTATAGTCGAATTTGGTAAAATTTCTGCAGAAAACTATTCTTCATAATGCGTCCTAATAATAGATTCCTAATTTTATAATGATTACTCGATTTACAGTATTATTGAAAAATGAACCGAACGAATCGGAATTCAAATCGAAATTCAAATTTCGCATGCTTAATGTTAATAAGAAGTCGAATGAAAATGACTACACGGACCTGGATCTGAAATATGATGATAGTTTATCATCCAGAAAACTTTCTTGCGTTTCTACCTCCGAAACATTAGAATTTACGAAAGAGCAAACCAAGTTGATCAAAGGCAACAGATTGAGTTGGTCTATTGCTGTGTCAGATAAATTGTTTGGTCTCAAGTCATACAAATCAACTGTTAGATTATTAGCAATATCTTGTATAAACAGTCATGATATGACACTTAAAAAATTTATTGAAGGCCCTGAAATACCAGGATTTACTATCGTTTACTCTATTAACAAAGATTATTCAATTGAAAAAGAAGTATTGATACAATTTAATTATGGTGGTGTAATCAAATTGTTTTCAAAATATGAAAATAATAAAAAGACAGATATTAACGACCAAAATATGGATATTAAAAATACCAATGAGGATCAGAATGCGAATATCAAAAAGAATGATGATGATAATCAAAATATGGACAACAAAGAGACCGATAATCAAAATATGGATAAATACTTTCTTATTATTTTAAATGTTTCTGGGATTTATAAGTATCACTTTGTACATTTGAATCGCAGATCTATTAGCGAAATTCAAAAATTAAAATATCCAAAGCGAATATATAGTGCCATAAATAATAATTGCAAATTAGATAATCCTATGAGTCATGAAGGGCAACTTGTGCTTGCTAATTTGAATTTGAAATATTTTATAAGATGTTTAGATAAACATTATTTTTTCGTAGATACTATACGTGGAGGTGCGAGATACATGGAACTATATGATTTAAAAACAAACCAATTAGTAGTTACCTTTCATAGACAAATTTTATACGAACTAGATTTCATGGCAGATGTTCCTGATAATTTTACGATATCAAACAATAACAAATTATTAGCATATAGATCTGGAAGTAAGATCAAATTATACTTGATTGAATGTGGTTTTGAGATAGCATCTATAGAGATAAAGACTGGCGAAACATCTTCTATTGAGTCTTTCATGTATTTTTTTAACGGTGATGAGAAATTATTAATATATCAATCAGAAAATAAATGGTCAATCTGGAATATTTTTGCCACAATACATAAATCAGTTAAACTCGAAAATCAAATTGAACTTGATCTTAAAATTAAAAGTAATTTGTTTGAAAAACCTGATTATCAACTAGAGAGATCGAACTCTTTTATAGTTGTTGTTAATAATAAGGAGGAGAAACAAGGTAATCTTCTTGAATATAAGCGAATTTATGATGATTTAATCTTAGAGCATTTAAAGAGGAATGGTGACGAACAAGACTTGAAGACTCTATCGCAAAAAGGAGACCATCGTCAAACATCAGAATTCTATAAAATATTTGAACCTTGGCTACCTCATGGAGGACTACAGCATTCAGTTTTTCTCGATAAAAAAAAGGAAATTCTACTTTTGATTGGTCAACATACAGTCCAGGTTTGGCATGATAGAGATGACAAAAGAACCCTTGAATTCATTAGTGTGATCGATAATATTGAAAATTGGAATGAAAGAGATAATGTTAAAAGAATCGAATATGGAATAAAAAAATTCAAACTTTCAATTCAATCTGAAAATTCTCAATTAATTGAAATGGGTGGTGACATTGACGTAATTAATGCTGTAAAACAAGCTTGTCACGCGCTTAAATATTTATATCGGATATATCTAGTACCTCATTACACTAGGATATTAGTCCATGAGAATCTTTTAAAATTCAAAGAGATAGTCAAACAAACACGAAACATTATTGTAAAATTTATTCAGCTATATCCGATTGTTTGGCGATTATTGGATTTTCGCTTTGATTTGTTGAGTATTCTCATTGAAGCGAGGGAATATTCACTTATAAAATATATATTATTTAACGAAAAAAAATCTATCAATGATGTTGATGATCATGAAAACTACATTCTTAAAACCCTTGATAGTATAGCATCCAAGTTTGAACTCAAGAAACAACTTTCACAAGACATAAAGCCAGACCAAAATAGTTCAGTGCATGAGAAATCACTCCACATGCCACAATATTATGCATGGGAAGGTGGAGACAATACAATTCGTAAAGCACTTTTAGGTTTGTTTATTTAAATTTGTGCTAATTAGCTGCAAAAGTATTTTACATGTTAGGTGTTAATTTATTGATACTTTTTTTCGTTAGATGATGATCCAATCTTTCTAGGATATTTTTTAGAATATTATTCTAATAAAGCAGTCGAAGAAATTGGGTGGATGATTACAGTTGGAGAAATTATACCAGAGTTATATGATGAAAATAATAACAATTATGGTCAGTTATGTGCATTTCCTCATTTAATCTATGTATTGATATCTCAAACGGTTGTCTTTTTTTTTTTTTTTTTACAGGATTTTATAAGTCCTATATTCAAATATTATTTTATAAACCTTGCTTCTGTGCAAAAGTATTAGATATACCTTTTTTTGATTTTCTTGAAGTTGCACCATCCCTAAATGATTTTTTAGAGGTTTTTGTACCCATAACACAATTGGTTCCAGAGGAATCCGTTTTGGAAGTAAAAGAAATCAGGTAAGATTTGAGATGTGATTACCGAAATTAAGTATCCTTTTTTGTTAGAAGAGGTGCTTATTTCGGATACTTTTAGGTGTAGATGAATTTATAGTGTAATTTATATAAACGAACATAAAATACAAGATCTAAATAGGAAAATATCATTCATTATAGATGTGAGTGCCAGACTTTTATTATTGGAAGGATTTTCATTATTTGAACAATGATAAATCTTTGAAATCACATAAGTCTGAGCACTCTATTATAGATTCTGAAGCAGAGAAAGTATGAGGAGTGCTTATTATGACTAATTTTAATTAAATTTTAAATACAGCCTTGATAAAATTCCTGATATTCGAATGGTACCTTTAATTGATTTTACGACAAGCAATGAATTGCTGGAAAGAAGAGGAAACAAATACCTGAATGTTTTAAAATCTATATTTCGCCCTAGTGAATTTGTATATCTGGACAATTATTATAATCCTTTTCTTTTTCTTATAAATGCAGTTGAAAATAATTATGATGATCCTTTTTATTATAACCCATCCATGGAAGCCATTATAAATTTTATGTGGTATTCAACTGAATCACATTGGCCTTCAACTTTATACGTTTATATAATATATCTTTTATCTTATTCAATTATTTCCTGGATGTTTATTGCACACATTCAAGTTACTGGTGAATTTCAACATATTCTGGTGCTTGTAACCATTTTATTGTTTTTTTATTCGAATTATTACCATCTCATGATTGAATACCAACAACTACGTTTTAGAATATTTAAACATAACATATCAAAATATTGTAAAGATCCTTTTAACTGGGTAGACCTTTTTGCATTTTTTTTACCATTGACTATTTGTGTTTACATTATGACGCAATACTATACTTTTGAGGATGGATTTAAATATGCTAAAAGTAGTCTCTTTATGTCATTCATCATTTTTATAAGTATTTTAGGCATTTGGTATGAACTCGTAAGTATATAATTTATTTTTTGCTATTTACTACGTTTTTATATATTATTATTTTATATTTATATATGTTTTGTTTAAAATATTATTGTCTAGATACTATTATTACGATTTGTTCCAGGTATTGTATGTTCATTAATTTTTTAATTTATATTTGCTCAAACTTACATATATTAATATTTCCATATTAGGTTTCGCACATTACCTAAATATACTTTATAATATTGTTGTTAGAATACGCTTGTTTTTATTATTTTTTGCTTTAACCGTAATTGCAATGGTTATATCTCTAATTTAATTATTTTTATTGTATTATCGTTTATAATTTTATATATTATACTTATATTTAATTTTTTTTTCAGGGACATGCATTGTAAGTTGACTAGAAATACTCAGTCTTTTAAATTTGTACTAATATATATTTATATGCAGATTTATTTTTCTTGGTTATGCATCATATGTTGGGCTAAGTCAATCTCCGACAACATATGATGTTTCTAATGGGAATGATATGGTCTATAATATGACTGGAGAAGAACCAGCCAATTTATTTTCAAACCCCTTTAGTGCTATAATTGCCGTATATAATTGGGATTCAATTTCATTAGATGCTTGGGGATTCTGGCCTCTTATCATCATGGGTGTAATTGGTAATATTGTTTTTGTCATGATACTACAAAATGTTATTATTTCATTTATGAGGTATGTTTAAATAACTCATTAGTTTATTACTTTAAAAAATTGGTTGATTAATAATAATTATTGTAAATTTGTTAAAAGTGCTGCCTTTGAAGATGCTGATGAAGATGGAAAACATGCTGTTCTCTTTAATCAAAATAAATTAATTTATGATTACGCATTCAATGAAAATTCTATTTTTTTTTCAGGGCAGACTGATTTGGATTCTAAGCTCAAGGATAAGTTAAGAGTAAAATATATATGTTTTTATAATGATCTATCAATTACAAAAGCATGGAGGGAAAATTCCTTAAAATGGGAATCGATTCCAATTTATTCAATTGTCGAAAGACAAAGACAAATACAAATAGAAAGTGAAAATAAATTTGTTATTAAAGATGAAGACATAAAATTTATTTTGGTGTCAGCAGAGAATGAGATAGAAAAAATAGATGAAATAGATGATGAGATTTAAATAATAGTTTAGTTGTTAGCAATAATAATACATGTTTTAAAAATAGATTTTACTTTATAGAAACCTGTATTTCTGCCAAATATATTAATCATATAATAATCATATAATCGTTATATCTTTGATATATAATTTTTTAAAACATATGTTGAAAATATTTTAAAACATATATTGAAAATATTTTAAAAAATATTTTTTTTATAATTCTATTAAGTCTCTTATAAATTGGTAGAAAAAATATAACAATATAAAAAATACCGTATCGTCGCGAAATAACGCCCGGGCGTTATTTTAAGATACATTGCTTGAAGAGAGCTAATTATTAATTTAAACGAATGAAAATCATAATTTTTGGTTATTAAAAGTCTTCGGCTAAATTAATTATTAGCTCTCTTCAAGCAATGTGTCTCAAAATTACGCCCCGGGGCGTTATTTCGCGAAGATACGGTAATTAATATTTAATAAAGTATAATAAACATATAAAAATATCATAAAAATATCATAAAAATATAATAAAAATAGCATAAAAATATAGTAAAAATATGTTTTCATTATATAAATGTTATAAAGTTATAATATATTAAATAGATTTTAAATATTAATTTACTATAACTTTATAATATGTTCTTTATTATGTATAGATTATATTTTATATTTTGTTATATTTTTAAACATATTTAAACATAATGAATACCAGGAATGGAGTGATGAAATCACGAAGTAGATGGTTTATATGGAACAATAAGTGGTATCCGCCGTCAAAATCTTAAGTTTGATTGGTCCGCATGATTTATTCGTCAAATTTTGATCACGCATTATTTTTCACATGAATTCATCACGCATATAGATCAACTGATATGCACGTGCATTCGGATATGCAATCACAGAGCATAATTTGAATACAAAAAACGCAAACATGAATGATATCGTAGTTGCGATAAATAACGATAGTAAAAAAGGAATTTCGGATGCAAAAATTGGTAACCCGATGCAAATTAATTTGCGTATTTGCCTGATATTTGGCATTTTTTGTTTTTTTTTCGTAGGATTTTTTGTTGGGTTGATGGAATGATAATCGCTGATCGTCAAAGACAATTTATCATATGATTCCTTGTAAACTTTTGTTTGATTAGCTAATGCGAGTCGATTACCTATAGTATCTATCAAATGCTTCGCGATATATTAATGGGATGCTAGATTAGTTCTCGTTTGTACGTTACTTGGCTATTTGTTAACTACTATATTTGTCTTCGTTCCTGGTTTCTAGCGTGACTGCGTCGCGCAGCTACCTTATTAATTAAGTAATACATATCTTATCGTTATTAAAAGGGAAAACCTGTAAATCATTTCACTCATTGAGTGAGATAATTTACAGGTTTTCCCTTTTCATCACTCATTTAATATAGTATTACCTGATTGGTGCAATTCTTTGGTATTCATTAATTACATAGTGGCTAATTTATCAAGAATACGATCGATCTATGCAATATGTAGACCGGACGACCTCTATGAAAGGCTAAAGCGACAAATTAGCATTAGTGTTAGTAGTTGTCATACCGATACGTGAGAAAACTGATCTGTATAAATGTATAATCCAATCAGCTTTAAGATTTTGCTGACGATTTATTCTTCAGTAAACCATACACTCCGTTTCACTACGTTCCTGGTATTTCCTTTTGGGGCAAATAAATACTGAGTCTCTATATAAGGAACTATTATGGTTTTTAGACATATGTACAGTACGTTCGTTCGTATTATTCAATAAATCTTAGTATAAAAAAGTCATGTCAAATAAATCAGAAAAGTGGCTTGAAGAAGCTATTTCTGGTGGACATATTAATTATCTCGAATATAATGAATTTACATACACTGGTTTGATTGGCGTTGGAGGCTTTGGAAAGGTTTCTAAATACGAGTGGAAAGAATGTGAATTAACCGTTGCTCTTAAATGTCTAAAAGTCGATACAGAATTAAGTTTCGAAGAAAAAATTATTAGAGATTTTATTAATGAGGTATTTGTTATATATATTAAAACTTGAGTTACTTTTTACCATAATATTAAATATCTGCAATATGTATAATAATAAAGCTTAAACTGTTGAAACAAGTTGATTCCCATCAAAACATTATTAAATTTTATGGAGTCACGAAAGGTAGTTCTTCACTTCTAAATATTTAAAGTGATAAATACTTAATTTATAGACGATAATATTAATTAATAGATAATAATGGATATTATAATATGGTTTTACAACATGCTAATGACGGAAATTTACGAGAATATCTAAAAGCAAATTTCTCAATATTACAATGGACTGATAAATTACGTATTTCTGAGGAAATAGCCCATGGCCTTTTGTTTTTACATAATAAAAAGATTATTCATAGAGATCTTGTAAGTATGTTATTTTTATATTATATTATGAATTTTAGTTACAATAATTTAATGTTCTAATATATATAATAGCATTCGAAAAACATCTTAATTCATCAAAAACAACCAAAGATTGCTGATTTTGGACTATCGAAACACATAAACGAGACATCTGTGACTTCAAATTCAGCTTTTGGAATGCCAGCATATGTCGATCCTAAGTATTTTGAAGAAGATCTCAAGTATGTACGTAATAAAAAATCTGACGTATATAGCTTGGGTGTAATTCTTTGGGAAATTTCAAGCGGAAGACCACCATTCCAGTCCATTGAATCATCACCTTGTAAAATTCTTGCTTCTGTTATTCGGGGAAAGAGAGAAAAACCTATAGAAGGTACACCATCGCAATATATTGAACTTTACGAGAAATGTTGGAATAAAAACCCTGTTAAGCGTCCAGAAACCAAGTTTGTTCACAATACCTTAAAGCAAATTGATCCTACCGAAATTTCGACTCAATACCATCCTAACGAAGTTTCGAATCAATTCCGTAAGTTATAAGACAATATAAGTGCACTCATCAATTCAATCCACTCGAAATTACATCATCTCCTTTATTTGCCTAATACAATAATTTTAAATATTTCAGTGCAAGACGATAATGATATATCAGAAAAGTGGCTTAAAGAAGCTATTTCCGGTGGACATATTAAATATTTTGAATATAATGAATTTACATACAGTAGTAAGCTTGGCGTTGGAGGCTTTGCAATAGTTTCAAAATATGAGTGGAAAGAATGTGGATTACCTGTTGCTCTTAAATGTCTAAAAGTCTATCTAGAATTTAGTTTAGAAGAAAAGATTATTAGAAATTTTATTCATGAGGTATTATATATATTAAAACCTGAGTTACTTCTTAGCATAATATTAAGTATCTACAATTTCTGATATGTATAATAATAATAAAGCTTCGACTATTGCGAAAAGTCGATTACCATTCTAACATTATTAGATTTTATGGAGTTACGAAAGGTATATATAGTTCTTTCCTTCTAAATTTATAAAGTAAAAAATATTTAATGTATAGCCTATAATATCAACATGTTAATTAATAGACAATAATGGACATTATAATATGGTTTTACAACATGCTAATAACGGAAATTTACGAGAATATCTAAAAGCAAATTTCTCAACATTACAATGGACTGATAAATTACGTATTTCTGAGGAAATAGCCCATGGCCTTTTGTTCTTACATAATAAAAAGATTATTCATAGAGAT
The DNA here is from genome assembly GCA_910591915.1 of Cetraspora pellucida. NCBI lineage: Eukaryota > Fungi > Glomeromycota > Glomeromycetes > Diversisporales > Gigasporaceae > Cetraspora > Cetraspora pellucida. The sequence goes on along the minus strand of CAJVQA010001382.1, from coordinate 16,562 downwards.
CTCGTAAGTATATTATTTTTACACTATATTATGAATTTTAGTTACAATAACTTAATTTTCTAATATATATATATAATAGCATTCAAAAAACATATTAATCCATCAAAAACAACCAAAGATTGCTGGTTTTGGACTTTCGAAACACATAAACGAGACATCTGTGACTTCAAATTCAGCTTTTGGGATGCCAGCATATGTTGATCCTAAATATCTTATTGATCTAGAGTATGTACGTAATAAGAAATCTGACATATACAGCTTGGGAGTAATTCTTTGGGAAATTTCAAGCGAAGACCACCATTCCAGTCCCTTGAATCGTCACCTAGTGTACTTTTTATTCATGTTGTTATTCGTGGAAACAAAGAAAAACCTATAGAAGGTATACCATCTCAATATATTGAACTTTACGAGAAATGTTGGGATAACGATCCTGTTAAGCGTCCAGAAACCAAGTTAGTTCACAATATCTTAAAGCAAATTACTCCTAATGGAATTTCGAATCAATACCATCCTTCATGTAAGCTATAAGACTATATAAGTGCTCTCATCAATTCAATTCACTCCAATTCACTCAAAATTACGTCATTTCATCGTTATTTGCGTGATACATTATTTTAAATACTTCAGTGCAAGACAATAATAATATTGAGAATTTAAGAAAGGAAGCACATGAATTTTTTGAGCAAGCCAAATTTCTCAAAGCATTAGAACGTTTTGAAGAAATCCTTAAACACAGCCAGCATAGCCCCGAAGATCAAAAAAGTGCTTCAACTTGGGATTTGTCTTATAATAAATGTGACATTCTAAAAATAAACAAATTAATAAAGGCACTTTGCAAGAACACCACATTGACTTCCTTGAATCTTTCTAATAATGATCTTGGGTCAAATGGAGCAAAAGCGTTAGCAGATGCACTTTGCAAGAACTCCATACTGAAAGATTTGGTTCTTCGATATAATGAACTTGGGTCAGGAGGAGGAAAAGTATTAGCTGATGCACTTTGCAAGAACTCCACGCTAACTTCTTTGGATCTTGGATATAATAATCTTGGAGCAGAAGGAGGAAAAGCACTAGCAGATGCACTTTGCAAGAACTCCACGTTAACTTCTTTGAATCTTTATTATAATCAACTTGGGGCAGAAGGAGGAAAAGCATTAGCTGATGCAATTTGCAAGAACTCCACGCTGAAAGAATTAGATATTAGGGATAATAATATTGGTATTACCGTAAAATCTAATAATTCGAATCTTAAAATAGAACAAGATTAATATTATTAGAAGAAAATGTAAAGGTCATTGTAATTTGTAATTGTATAAGTAGAATTAAAAAATATACTGTACACATTTTCCAATTACTATTAAAAAATTTAATCTTAATGCTGACCAAGTTTATCATAATTCTGGCCAGCATTAAATCTATATATTTTGTAAATTACATGAGTGTCATGTAACTTACATTGTAAGTTACAATGTAAGTTACATTGACAGGTAAGTTATCCCATCCCTAGTTATATTTTTCTTGTATTTAAAATTTTGATTTCTTCAGGCTGAACACATTGTAACTTCTGTGTCACGAAGCAATTTCAGGAGATTAAGTGATGTGTGTAAGAATGGAAAACTTTTTGCAGTACAGATATGAATATTAAGGTAAAATATTTGAAAAAACTCGGTTAAATCACACGGAACGCCGTGTCATATTTTATAAGTTTTTTTTTGATTAATGAATAGACCTGTTTGTAACGATAAGATTCTAACGTATGTAAATTAACTTAAGAACTTAAATATAAGTTTTGAAATCAAAGGTTTTTCTGTCAATTTGTTCCATAAAACTAATGTATCTTACAGTAAAGTAAATAAAATTTTATCGATAATCTAAATCTCTATAAGCACAACGTTGAAAGCATAGTGGACTGCAAAATTAATTTAATGTTCTTACATAAGAAATAATATAATAGTATATATTAATAAAATTATTTTATCCTCATATAATTATATAACAAATAACACGACTGAAATGTTTATGAATAGAATTTATAGATAATTGTTTTTTTTATTTTCTTTTCCAATTGGTTCCCATCTTTTCTTTTAGCAAAATCAAAACAATTTGACGTTTAAGAAAGTCGTGTCACATAATTATTTAATTGATTTAATGTTAGTCAATTTTCTGGTAGGATCCCAACATTGGTTCATTAAGTAATGATATTTTGACATTTTTTATTTAAATTCCGCACTTATTTCAGAGCGTAAATGTTTGCAACAAATTTCATAAACCAGTTGCTTATCAATGTGCTCTACTACTAAGCATAGCCTAAGACCAGTTGTTAAAACACACCTAATTATTTTCAAAGTTATGGATATTTGAAGCTAGTCTTGCTATTGGTTTCCAAGTATCACTTGTGGATCGATGAAGATAAAACGCCTTTTACCGAATTACATCTTTGTTTGATGCCATTAAAACATGATATTATTATTGAGTAAATTTGTCTATGCAAAGTTAATTTTTTGTGTTTGCATTATGTCTACTCGCTTTTTTTCGGCACAAATTCGATATTGTCCGATAAAAGCAAGCAACCAAAGATTTCGATGAAGGAAACTATAAAAATATATTACCAGCTTCGTAGCTATAATTGCAAAGCCAGATTAATTTTGTATGATCTTTCCAATTTTTTACAGTCTTTTTTTTTTTATAATTAACAAATGAATTTTAGGAAACTGCATTTTCAATTGTAAAAATTATCATTTTCAAATGGACCGATGGAACTTCATAATAGATAAATGTAATTTCGAAAAAAATTAAAGTTTAGCGTATTCAAAGATCTTTATAAAGAAGCTCATTTGAAAAAAAGTTTGTGTTTTATCGGTTAATTTATTCGTCAAGATTTTGTCAATCGTCAAGGGTTTCGTCAGATGAATAATGACAAAATCATTTCACCATTATAACCGACGTCTATCAGCATAAAGAGATTATTCGCGTTAAAATTATAGCTTAATGATTACGGAGTATAAATCTCTTTACTACCGCCCGACTAACCCAGGTGACTAGGGATGGGCAATGTAATAATTATGTAAACGATAGCTAAAAAAAACCCTTACATATTAAATAATTTAAAGTCATCGAATACTAATAAACTACGTCACTTATCTCTATTATGATTAGAAATAAACTATAATAAAATAAGTATATACAAAATTGCTTGAGTTAAATAAAAAAGATCGATCGTTTTGAACGTTAATAACATATTTACATACAATGTCAAATTGGCTTTTACCAAATTTGCCAATTCAGCATTTGATTCGTTGGTTCTGCCGGCTATCCGTTAGGCCTTCTTTGGCAAGCTTTTCAACCAGTTAAAACTAATAAAAGGTTTAAGCCAAATGCATATTTTGTAATTCTGTGTATATTTCTGAAATAATTTTCCGGATGAAGTACTGAATTAACTATTTTTGCTGCACAAGTTATGTCAAATATCACCTACTTCCGTTGAAATCAAAAGATTCTAGTTATTTTATTCAAATATCTATTTACCAAGCTTACAAATGAATGCAGCAAAGCTAATATGTATTCGATGACATATTGTATAGAAAAGAAATGACGCACATCATATTTTTCAAAATAAGAAAATAGACTTGTATATCGAATGTTGAATTTGATGATATGAAAATGATGATAATAATTTGAAAGAACAACTTAAAGAAAGTGTAATACAAATGACTGAAAACATTAATAATTTTAATACTAATGAAGCCGTAGAGGACTGATTAGTTTTAAAAAATCTCGATAATGTTTAATCATTAAATTAATCATTAATTGTGTACGATAAATTGAATTTACTGCTAAAAATTTAAATTTAATTAATATATATATCGAACTTGAAGTCTTTTTTTATTTTATGCATTAATTTTACCTAATTTATAAGAAATATGTAAAAATATGTAAGAATAAATAAAAATTTTGGCCATCTCTACAGGTGACCCGTTGTAGCATTTCTTTACCTCCCAGTGACCCGGATTGATATGTTTGTGATGGGTCAGAACACTATTCAGGACTATGGTCTGTTAGGATTAGAAATGGGCAAGGTAATTACTTATTACGAAAAAAATCAAATCACATTGCGCGACAATTTATTAATAATATATACATACAACTAATAATATGCTAAATTGTCGCAATAAGTAATTACCTTTTGTATGTCGGAATTTTGATCTGTAACCATTATAGTAATATGTATCACTAAGGGGTGCATGAATTTATTTTTAGTATGACTACGTGACGGAAATGTAACTATTGTATTACTTTGGTTGAAGATTAAATGTCATCCAGACAATAATGATAACTCAATTTCAATACATTTCTAAGTTTTTATTCGTAAACATTTATTTAGCATAATTTTGTTTTTTTAACACTTCTAAAATGATAAAACTACCAAATGAATGCCTTGAGGAAATATTTAATCACATTAAAAGTTATCCCAGGCATTTATTTTCATGCCTTCTTGTAAACCGTCAATGGTGTAGAATTATTGTCCCAATATTATGGAGCGAACCATTGAAGCACTACGGAAATAGTGAACTTATAAGAGTATATCTTTTATCATTGAATGCAGAAGAAATGTCTCTATTAATTCCATTATATATACCGCTTCCTAAAAATTCAACACTTTTGTTTGAATATACATCTTATACTACTTACATCAATAATTTTAACTTAAAAAAAGGAATTACGAATTATCTTTACCGTGAGGAATATGAATGTTGTTATGAAAAATATGAAATATATGATAAATACGATAACAAAGTTAATACAATCGAATATTCTTTAATCAAAATGTTAGCACGAACAAGTAAAAAAATTAAGTATTCGAATTTCAATGGGATCATTAGTAGCAGAACAGTGAAAATATTAGAAGAAATTCTTTATAAAAGCACTTCCATTATTACTTCCTTAAGACTTTATGACATTGAACTCAATTTTAAAGATATAAAAACATTAGTAGATGTTCTTTGTAAAAATGTTGGCCTGATTTCATTAGAACTTGTGCATTGTAATCTTGGTTTTGAGGAGATAAAAATATTAGCAGGGGCTCTTTATGTGAATACAACTTTACATACCCTAGACCTTTCTGATAATCAATTTGGTAATGATGAAATAGAAATATTTGCAAAGGCTCTTTATGAAAACACAACTCTAAAGTCCTTAAATCTTAGTTATAACAAGTTTGATTTTGAAAGTGAAAGAGTACTTGCGAAAGCTCTTTACTGTAATATTACTTTGACATCATTAAGCCTTTATAATAATTACCTTGGCGTTGAAGGCGGTAAGATATTGGCAAAAGCTCTTTGTAAGAATACTACTCTAATAACCTTGAATCTTTATAAAAATAATCTTGGTTTTGAAGGAGTCAAAGCTATAGCAGAAGCTCTTTGTAGGAATACCGTTTTAACATCTCTGGATATTGGATATAATGAAATTGGTCTTGAAGGAGTAAAGGAAATAGCAGAGGCACTTTGTAAAAACATCTCTTTAACTTTTTTGAGTCTTACATGGAATCAACTTGGTTTTGAAGAAGCTAAAATATTAGCAGAAGCTCTTTATAAAAATACTTCTCTGACCGCCTTAGATCTTTCTTATAATGAAATTGATCTTACAGGAGCAAAAGAGATAGCAGAAGTTCTTTGTGTGAACAATACCTTAACTTCTTTATACCTTATTAAAAACCGTATTTTTTTTGACGGAATCAAAGCGTTATCAGAAGCTCTTTATGAAAACATTGCTTTAACCACCTTAAATCTTAGTAGCAATTCTCTCTCTAACGAAGCAGTAAAAGCATTAGCGAATGCTCTTCACAAAAACACCACTTTAACTAATCTAGATCTTTCTGACAATAATCTTAAATTTGAAGAAGGGCAAGTATTAGCTGAAGTTATTTATAAAAATACTACTTTAACTTCATTGAATATTAGCAATAATCAACTTGGTTATGAAGGAGTAAAAGTATTAGTAGAAGCTCTCTGCAAGAACAATACTTTAATTGATTTAAATATTTACGATAATCAACTTAGCTTTAAAGAATGTAAATTATTAGAAAAAATTCTTTATAAAAATAATACTTTAATTTCATTAAATTATGAATTTGAAAGTTTAAAATACAGAGAAATTCTATCGTAACCCGTGTTATTTATGTGACCAGTGAGAAAGTTATATTTTGATCCGGGTTATTTTAACTCGTCATGTATATGTGGATGGTGTGTTTTAATTATTTTCCTGAGATTAGTAATGCAATCAAAATTGGGATTCATCTATTTTAAACCAGATTATTTTAACCTATCACATGCTTCTGTAGCTGATGAAAATTTTTTATTTCACTGAATTTCAGTAAAAAATATATTTAATTAGAATTTACACCTGTGCTTTATCATCAAGACCTAAGACTTAAATATCAATGTATATTGGATTAAAATTATGAAATCTTTTTTATTTTTGTTCACAGCCATGAACTGATAGAAATTTCAAAGTATTAACATAATAAATTCCGAACAATTAGTTAATTTGAACAATTCTAAGTAAATTGTAATAAAAAAGTTTAATTTAAAAATAATTAGCAATGTTATTTGCGTATTGTAAATGTTTTGTGTCAGATTAATATTTGCATCAGATTAAAATAATTATAATCTCACTAAGACCTAGCATATGCTCTAACATATTCTTTTACGTTAACCATAATGAAATCCGTTATTAAGTTTTAATTTGACGCAAATTTTACTTTAATGTACTACAATAACATACATAAATACGTTCAATTTAATATTATATCGTCTTTAAAAGTACGTGCACCCGTGCGAGTAAGATCAAATTAAATTTTGTGAAGTTACAAAGATTCGCAAAGAACAGTTAGATAACTGCTGGGCTTAGCTTGCAATCGTGTTATATTGTACCGGTAACAACTCCTAAAACATATAATTTAGATAATAATTAAACCATCCTACCTCACCATTTTTTATGAATAATATTGAAAGAGTGAGAGAGTATCTTCGAAAAGTATTATAACTCGTATAATCCCTTAATGATGGAAAACATTAACCAGTATCCCCCAATTTTAGGCTCTCATTGGTATTCAGTTATCGTAATAAATAAAGAATTCACCAGTGAAATAGTTGAACTTGTTACCATATGAGTAAAGGCTTCTTTGTATCTCCTGGTATTTTTTATTTTCCATAAAAACTCTTAGTATAAGGAGTAAGATAATTACTTGTCGGTGCTATGAATTTAAATCCATAACAAGGTTACTTATGCGATCACATTTTATACACAATTAACTGTAAATTTTACCAACCAGGAATAAAAAAAAAACCAAATTTGTTTGCGGCAAAAAGGTTTAAATTTAAATAATAAACCCTCATTATATTTTTTACAATATATCATTCACGTGATAAATTTTATTAAAATACAATGATTATTTAAATATACTCTATAAAAAAAAAAAAAATCTAGAATCATTCTAAAAATTCGAAAACTGATTTTTTGTTCGGAAGATCGAACATTTACTGGATGTTTATTGGATGTATACGTACAATCATTTAATAAGACTCCATTCCAAACAATTTTAAAACATACACTTTTTAAACATATTAAAATATTTTCCGCTAAGTAGATTTATTCACCGACACTTTTTATCCGATTTATTAAGGCGTTTGAGAATGCCCTAAGTGAGTTACCATTTCGATAAATAAAATCTGTAAGTGCAGACCATCTTTTTTTCATAGAGATGTCTGATCAGCTGAACTTCGAAATTCACATAAGTCGTTCTTCATTAATCAAAAATTTGAATAATATCTTGATAACCAGCTAATCACATTGAGGGAGCTAATTGAGAACATACAATATAACCTTCCTATTCTTAGAGGCACGATTTCCCATGCTTGTTATTTTGAGAATTTCAATGTGTTACCCGCATTTATTATATAACAACATCAAAGAAACATTATAAAGAAATTTTCTTGTCATTTAGTAGGCTGTTAATTCTGCGTATTTTTCTTATCTAAAATTAATTCTAATAACATTTGTAAGTCACATGGTCAATCTGCTGGATTAGCCAGGAGATTAAAATATTGACTTAGCAGCGACCAACTATTTAATTCACGAAATTATCAATTTTGCTCGTATTTTACATATGTTAATTTTCTCTTCGAAATTTATCGCAATTTTAGTACATTTTGTGATCTTTAGCCGCATTAACTAGTAGGTACGTACTATTATACCAAACAGACTTAATCACAATATTAAGCTTAGATACATCATAATTTGTGATAATGTGTCAATAACGATAAGATGGTATGACTATGTACTGTACAATAATTATAGTAATATGTATCACTAAGAGGTGCATATAACTAACGCTAACGCTTAACTAATAATGCTAACTAAAAACGTAACTTCTGTATCACTTTGGCTGAATATTAAATGTCCTCTGGACAATAACGATAAACAATATCAATGCTTTTTTAAGATTCGTGAACATTTACTTAACACGATTTCGTTTTTTTAAAAAAAAGAAGACTTTTAAAATGATAAAATTACCGAATGAATGCCTTGAGGAAATATTTAATCACCTTAAAAATTATCCTAGGCACTTATTTTCATGTCTTCTTGTAAACCGTCAATGGTGTAGAATTGTTGTTCCAATATTATGGAACGAACCATTAAAATACTGCGAAGATAGGGAACTTATAAAAATATTTCTTTTATCATTAAATGAAGAAGAAAGGACTCTATTAATTTCATTAAATATATCACTTCCTAATAATCCAAAACTTTTATTTGAATATGCTTCTTATACTACATATGTTGATAGTAGTAAGTTAAAAAAAGGAATTAAAAATTATTTTTACCGTGAGAAAAATAAACCTTATTATGGTAAAAATTATGAAATAATTCAAACAGTCGAATATTCTTTAATTAAAATGTTAGCAAGAACAAGTAAAAAAATCAAGTATTTAAATTTCAGTGAAATCACTAGCTATAGTTTAGGAAAAATATTAGAATTTCTTTACGAAAGCACTATTAATACTTCCTTAAATTTTTATAACATTAAATTCAGTTTTAAAGATATTAAAGCACTAACAGATGTTCTTTGTAAACATATCGGTCTAATTTCATTAGAACTTTATTATTGTAATCTTGGTTTTGAGGAAGCGAAAATATTGGCAGAGGCTCTTAGTGAGAATTCAACTTTATCTACCTTAAATCTTTCCGCTAATAAGCTTGGTGATGACGGAGCAGGAGTACTTGCAAAGGCTCTTTATAAAAACTCAACTTTAACGACCTTAAATCTTGATTCTAACAAATTTGGTTTTAAAGGCGGAGAAGTACTCGCAAAAGCTCTTTACAATAATATCAATTTGACTTCCTTAAGCCTTTATAATAATAATCTTGGTGTTGAAGGAGGCAAGGCATTAGCAAAAGCTCTTTGCAAAAATAATACTCTAACATCCCTGGATCTTCATAAAAATTTTCTTGGTTTTGAAGGAGTAAAAGTTATAGCAGATGCTCTTTACATAAATAACAGTTTAACATCTCTGGACATTGGAAATAATATGATTAGTCATGAAGGTGTAAAGGCAATAGCAGAAGCTCTTTGTAATAATATCTGTTTAACTTCATTGAGTCTTACGGCCAATCAACTTGGTTTTAAAGAAGCCAAGATATTAGCAGAAGCTCTCAGCAAAAACACTACTCTTATTTCTTTAGATCTTGCTTATAATAAACTTGATTTTGAAGGAGTAAAAGCATTAGCAGAAGCTCTTTATGTGAATAATACTTTAACTTCTTTACGTCTTTGTTTTAATGATATTTCTTTTGATGGAATCAAAGTTTTATCAGAAGCTCTTCATAAAAACACTGCTTTATCTTCTTTAGATCTTAGTACCAATTCTCTCGATTATAAAAATTATGATGCAGTAAAGGTATTGGCGAATGCCCTTTACAAAAATACAACTTTAACTAATCTAGTTCTTTCTAGTAACAATCTTACCTTTAAAGAAGGACAAGTATTGGCAGAAGTTCTTTACAAAAACTCCACTTTAACTTCATTAGATCTTAGTAATAATAGACTTGGTTATGAAGGGATAAAAGTTTTGTTAGAAGCTCTTCGTAAAAACACTACTTTAGTTGATTTAAATATTTGCGATAATAGACTTACCATTAATGAATGCAAAATATTAGTCAAAATTCTTTATAAATATAATACCTTAATTTCATTAAAGTTCATGTAAAATTATGAAATATGAAATTTAGAATTTATATTTAATAATAAATTTGAATATTATATAAATTTACAGGCTACGCAAATTATGTGAGGTCAGCAACTATTTATTTCATTGCATACCTGTTTTTTGTTCATTTTACATTTTGCATTTTGCATTTTGATAATTGAAATGCATCACATTGTTATAGGCGGGTATACGATCACTAGTACACCCACAAATTCCAAGAGAAGTGACAAATTATCGCTTGAGAATAGGTTATGCCGCGTAACGTTCCTCGACATATTTAGAGGCGGAACGATTTGGCACAGGCCTAAGGCAATCGTAGGTAGCGTTACGATGTAGGACAGCCTCTTGTTAGGGTGTTGTTATAAAGTAATTTTAGAAATAGGATACTACATAGTAAAAAGCAGACCGTATTTTATTATTCACTTTCATTTATTAAATTATTAAAATAATCATGAAAAAGGTTCTTTAAACTTTAAACTGTTCTAAGAAATTGATTTTGTCACCCAATTAAATAAAGCATTTTCTATCGATATGGTTATGAGATATTTAGTGCTAATACAAATTACATACAAAAAACTCAAGTTTTTATTTGATATCAGATTCAATTATATTTGAGTTTTATTAAAAACATTACCAGGAACAGAGTGATGAAATCATGAAGTGTATGACATATATGATGTTTTAAATAGGATCCATCTGCGAAATCTTAAGCTTGATTGGTTAAGGTGATTTATTCATCAAATTTGGATACAAAAAAATGCAAAAATGAGCAATGTTATAGTTGTGATAACTAATAATAGTAAAAGTAAGAATTTTAGACTCAAAAATAAGTAGTCCAATGCAAATTGATTTGCATATTTAATTGATATTTGGTATGTTTTATTTTTTCATAGGATTTTTTATTAAGTTGATGATTGAATAATAATCATTGATATTAAAAAACAATTTTTTCTATAGATCATTTTACCAAAATAATGCAAAAAAACAATAAAGTTTCTTTCAAAAATACAGTAATACCTACTAAGTAAATTAACCTTGAGTCCTTAATTAAACTTATTCTACTTACTAAACAAAGGTATAAGTTTTTGCAAACCCTTTACTATTAGTCTTAAATAGCAATAATGTTGAAAACAGTATTACAAAAAATAATTTATATTTTAATAAAAGTGGTCTTAAATACCTATATGTTCTTACTCATATAACATGCAGACATAAAATGTCTGTCTTAAAAATAATAAAAAAGTTACAAATATCTTATAAATTAACTTATTAAAAGTTTGAATCGAACAACTTCTTAAAGTAATTTTTTTTTTAGTCTATTTTACTAACAAAACTATTAGTTTTAATAATTTTTATCTACAATATTTAATACTAATTTCTCTACAAAATATACAACAGATTTTCATTAGCATTAATATAAAAAAACTTATTCTAAACTCACCTTTACAGTCATTTTCTTTGTTTCTAAATTTACTGACAAAAATTTCTTTATTATAAATCTTATTAAATTTAATTATATGTCCAATCTTATTACATTTTTGATTTAATAGTTATACTATATAAAGAACATAGTTAAACAATTTTTTAATTTTATAACACTTAGAAATAATTCTATGAATATTAATAACAAATATTTCAAAAATATATATAATTATAATCTTAACTTAGTAATTTAGTTATATAAAAAAATATAGAAACAATATAAAATATTCAAATATAACAAGACTTTTTATTAATATTTACAATATAATTATAAAATTAGATATAGATAAAGAATTATTATAAACAAATAATATTATACAAGATAATTATTGTAAATTTGATTTTATTACTAGTTCTATGACAACTAGTATACAAACTCAGTCTTATTATCTATATTATCTAGTATTGTCTAGTTATTACAACATACTAATACTAAAAAAAATAATACCTTTCTGTTTTATAACATATCTCTATTGAAACTATTAGATTATTAACTAAATTATTCAAAATTTAATTAATATTCAGTTAATACTAAAATAAAAAATAATCTAAACTTTAACTACTCAATACATAAAAAATATTAAATAAGAAATCTTAAATACTATAGTTATAGCATTACCAATATTTACAAATACACTTTAGACAACTTTGATATTATCAAATTAATTTACAGCCAAATTATTCAAAAATAACTTAATATATTTAGGTTTAATAATATTAATAACTCAAAATTGACAAACATTATATATAGAATTACATTTATAGTTTTTCTTTCAAATATAAACTTATTAATTTTCTAATCACTCCAATATATATAATATTGAAGTCTATTTCAATAACAAATATTTTATTTGGTCCAACAATATTAGTAGTAACCATATTGTATATTTGAACTGATTAATTTAATATACAATTTCTTTTTTACTTTAGTCTTGACAATAGCTAAATTTCTACTTTAAGTAATTACTTAATTTTCTTTTTTACTTAAACATTTCTATATTCCTATAGTAAACCTTTATATAAATATATTAGAATTAATTACTACATATTTAACTATAAAGTCATAACTACAGTAGACTAAGACTCTTTTACTAATACCTTATCCTAATAACTTTTATTATACAAAACTTTTATTAATATACAACTAATAAAAGTATTAAAACTAATTAGTACAAAATCTAATGTTCTATAATTTATATTACTATTTATACTATTTTTAACAAAGTTTTTTACAAATGCAATTACAATTATTAATATTTAACTCACAGTACTCTGTTATACTTTTTTTTAAAAAAATCCAAACTTATCTAACTTTCTAATATTTTAAGTATTAATTAAACCATTTTTCAAATTAACAAACAGTCACAATATAACCTTTAATTAATTACTTTTATCAATTTTGCTTGTATCCAACTATAACTTTAATATGTTTATTTTATTTAAAAACATCTTTATTCTATTTGTCATCTTAAAAACACTTTTTTATTCTGACAATAGATTAATTAACTACTGACAACAAATGTGCTACTCTTATAATACATTCTACTTATATTATTAATAGCATCCTTAGTTATTATTATACTGTTTTATTTCTTAAATATAAAATTGTCTAACTTATTACTAATTTATCACTTATTAAACAATATGTTTAATCTTTGAACTGCATTTAGGCTTATTATGAATTTTTTTTTAATAATTTTTAAAAACAATAATATTTTTTATTTCTTTATATCATTTCAACTTAGTATTATTTTCTTAACTTTTTTATTAACAATAAAGATTTTAAACCCTTTTACAACTATCTAATAACAAAGTTTATAATTCCATAGATATTAGCTATAAAATGCTCAAACATATTAGTTTTTAATATATTTTTGTTATTAATTCTTTTTTTAACTATTTCTTTCTTAAAAATAAAATTTTAAACAATAAAATATAGCAGAATTTATCTTATTCTCAAATAAAATATCTTTAATAATAACTTTAATTTTATACAACCTATTAGTCTGATTAAACACATTCACAAACTTTATACAAAAATTTTTACAAACTACCTTAGCTCTATATTTCTTCAAACCTTATTATTTCAACTTTTAATTATATTACTTTTCCTAATAACAGTACTTCAATCTCTATTTATATTTTTAATATCTTATTGAAGATGTTATTTGCAATCACAAAAATATTTGTTTACTCTTATAAGATATAAGCAAAATATATAATTCTGTTAATTTTACTTTTTTTAAATATTTATTTTTTTATTATTAATATTCTTTCTAACCTTCTTACTAATTACTATAACTAAGTTATTATCAATCTTAGTCTTACTTTTTTCTACTTAGTTCACAATAGTATTAATCAATATAAAACAATTATTTCTTTATTATAAAATATCTACTATGATCTACTTATTTCATATATATACTCAAAAGTACCTATTTATACTCTACAATCTACTTTAACTACTAATCTAAAACTCAAACATCTAACTTATTATAAAAACAATGTTTTGTTCTAATATATATGAATGATATTTACTAGATTGTTTTTTACAAACTGAGTCTTCTTATATATTATTTATAGCTGAATTTTTTTATATTATGACTAACATCTAAGTTAATTTCTCAAAATCTATTTTGGGTACCAATAACTTTTTATTTATTGTACTTTTATTTTTATAATAATTACTTTATTTTTCTAAACAATTTTTTAAATTTTTATATTACTAGTTTATCTTAGATAACAGGCAATTTAAACAAACAAAACTAATTATTTCTAAATCTTCTTAACTTATTCAAATTGCAAAAACCAAATGTATAACAGAATCACAAATCTGTTATATTATCAATACAGTTATTATTCTTATTATTGAATATTGTTTGCACAATATTGTAATTAACTAATTTATCTGCAATAAAATTTTATTTAGCACATTGGTTTTGTTAAGCTCAAAGTCAAAACTCTGTTATACAATACTTTTAGTACTTTTTTAGATTCTCAAATTTACAACATTAAACATATTTAAAACATTTAATTATAACAATATATTTCTAACATTCTTAAATAATTTAACAACTTTGATCTATTAGGCATATCTACCTATATATAAATTTAATAACTTCAAAATAATCTTTGATCTTCTACTAATATTTTTCAGTATACCAAACCAATTATCAATAATTTTAATTATTTAACTACAAACTTTAAAATAATACAGTTTATTTTTTTTTAGTTTTTTTTTAGTTTTAAGAATGATTTTGCTTATGTATTTTTTATTATTAGTAATATATATATTATATATTTATATATAAAGTCTATCAATAAAATACAATTAGTCCATATATATAACTTTAGTTATTATCTAATTAAGAGTTTTGCTTATAAGTTACCTACTAGATGCTATATCTAAAATTTATCTTTAAGTTCTCTATTTAAACTTTCTGATTTTCAACACTTATTGCATATATATGCAATACTTTATATTATTATTATTATAACAGAACAGTTAGGACTATCTAATTATTATTTATATCAAAGTACCACCTTATGGCTGTTACTAAGTATCTATAGTTTTTTAAATTTATCCTTAATACAAAGTTACTAAATATAGTATCAAAATTATCTTTTAGATTTTATTTAATTTAGTAAATTATATATTTACTAAAACCAGTTTAGTGCCAGAAATATTCAAATTTCATTAAGTTTATTTCTTTTTTATAATTCTTTTTATGTTTACTATATTATCTGCTAGTGTGTCTTCTTTCTATTTTTGATGTATTTAGCACTTCTTTTGTATTAAGTACAAATTCTCTATATAAAAACTTCTTTTAAAGAACTTCTTTATATACTAATCTTCTATTTACATAAACTTAGCTACAGAGTTTTGCATATATTAATACACTTCTGTAGATTATAAAGTTTTTGCCTCCAGCTAAAATTGAACTATTGATCTTGTTTGTAAAGAGTAAGGTGTCTAGACTTCTAGGCTACAGAATTCTAACTTTAATAATACAGTTTATTAAGTACATAAACTAAATTTTTTTAACTAATCCAACCTACAATATCTTATATATTTTAAATAATAAATTATTTTACTAGAATCTCTTTTTTCTTCTTATTCAAAATATCTCATTTTCAAAAACCAATTTAGATATTATAACTTTTTTTTTCTTAATCAACTTAATAGTTATAAAATTTCTATCTATTATACTATTAATACATTTTATCTAAACTTAATAAACTTCCTAAAGATGTTATATTTAAATAGTTTACTATTTTCAAGAACACTATTACTAGTCACTTTTACTAATATACTCTATAAGATTATTATAATTTATCTTTTGTAAACTATTTTTGTTATTCTACTAGCTATTTAGCAAACTTTTATTAATTTTATTAATTTTTATAATATTTATTTTACTTTTTACAAAGTTATTATATACCAAAATAATCTATTTATTAATCTTGCTAACCAACTTAATTATAATTATTAAATATTATCTTATTTGATATTCTTAACTAATAACTATATAATCTTATCTATACTCTATTTATTGACTATTAAACTATATATTAAGCTTATATTAGAATACTTTAAACATCTTAACATTATTTTTAACAATAATTATATTTGCATCTAATATTAATTAAAAAACTATATAACTTTATATTAACAACAATCAAAAAATTTCCAATTTTGGCTGGGTTCTGATCAATAACAACAATCAAATCATTCACAAATTCTCTGCCAAAATCAACTTCTGGCCATCATCCTACAAAGCAGAACTGATGGCTATTCTCTTAGCTATTTCT
>CAJVQA010001381.1:0-25912 GCA_910591915.1 Cetraspora pellucida | reverse complement strand
GTTAATAAACTGAATGCAATATTTAGTATCTTCATATACTATTTATTGTTGCCTCTGCCTTAAAATCCCAAATCACTTTGTATTTTGTTAAGTCTTGTGTAGACTTTTGTATAGAATCTGTCAAGTTATAGTTATTATACTATAGTTAAGCAGCTTCTGTTATTATTGTGGTTAAAGAAAAAACTATAGGTTAACAATATTAGCATAATAAATATATAGTAAATTATTATGAATAGTAAGTTAATCTAGAAAAAAAAGTTTATAATATTTGAATTGTTTTTTGAAAATAAAATATTTTGAATAAGAAGAAAAAAAAATTTAAGAAAGAAAGTTTTATTATTTAGAATATATGAAATATTATAGTTAAAAAAGTTTAGCTTATATGTTTAATAAGTTGTATTATTTTAAAATTTATGATCAAGCAATTGGGTTCATCAATAACTGGCGTAAAATACAAAAAAATATTAATAAAAGACTAAAGATTGTTTTTAGAATATTAAATTATATATAAGTAGATATGCCTAGTAGATTAGAATTGTTAAGTTGGTTTAAAGAATTTGAAATATAGTGTTGTTGTTGAATATTCTAAATATGTTTACCATATTTTTGTGTAATAATGCATATGCACGTTATTTCAAAATCTCCAATTTTTAAAAAATCAATAATTTGACTTGAAATAATGCACATGCATGTCCTGAAATAATGTGCCCTTTAAATACCAGTAATGCAACTTGTATTTCTTCTATTATATAATGATTTATAATATATAGTTCTTAATCTACAATATAAATGCTCTCTTATAAGTAAATATCTTCTTTAAATTAATTACATGAATTAATTAATAATGTTAGATTTTGATGCAATTTTTTATATAAAAAAATTACTACTAGTACAATGTCTAATTCGAGTCATGTATAACTGAATCATGATATAGTAATTTTACTTTAACTTAACTATAGCATAATTACAAACTTTATATAATTGATAATTTTTAATATTTAAGAACTCTGACGAAGGATAATATATGATGAGAATACTGTTTGGATTAGATAATTAGATATTTAGAATAGTTTAATTGAATATATTTGGTGTACTAACACAGACTGAGCTCATCTTGTTTTAATTTATTATTGATAGCATGATCAATGTTTGGATCCCTTTTAAGTTATTTTAAGTTATTAGTTTTAATTATAGTACTATTTAAGTTAATGCTACACTTATAGATATCATATTACTTCCGATCCTCCTTTAAACCACTACTCCCTTCTGATCACCCATTAATGACCTTAGTATAAATAAATTTAGAACCTTATTGTTAACATTAATACTTACCTTTTACATAATAAATTAATTATAACTTACACTACATTAACTATCAGGGCTAAATCGTGCAATATTATTGACTCTCTCAATTTACAATAGTAACAATATTTATTTTTTAATATAGCAGATTTGGAAGATATAACTAAGCCATTTGATGACACCTACTTTGAAAGTATATATATATGTATGTAAGATTAAAAGCTATTTTAGGACCTTTTTTCATTTCACTACTTTCATTCCTGATTTGTAACAGCTTTAATGTAATTTTATTTAAACAAAACAATATTTACATTATATATAATCGAATAAACTAGAATGATTATATAACTTATACCAGTATTCTTAAAACAAGCAAGAAAATTTCTAAAAAAAAGAATGTTATGTATATTAATTAGCATTTGCTCACTTAATAATTACTCAAATTTATCATTTCCAATTGCTTCACAAATTCAGAATCACTTTTTTATTGAATTCATCATCACCAACTTCATCAAATTCAACATTTTCTTCAATGAATTCATTATCACTAACTTCATCAAATTCAACAATTTCTTTATTGAATTCATTACCAAATCCTTTATTGAATTCATCACCAAATCCTTTGTTGAATTTATCATCAAATCCTTTATCAAATTCATCATCAATCATTTCTTCATTAAACTCATTGTTATCTTCATCTTCATAGCCTATTTCATCTGCTACTAATTCCTCTATTTCACTTAATTTTTCAACAATCACATCATCTATGTGATTCTCGATAATTGTTTGGCATAAGCTTCAGTAAATCAATATTTTAAGCAATTTTGAATATATGGGATCTTTGCTATGAAAATGACCTTCTGAGACTATTTAAATTTTATAAATAAAATTAAAATTTACTGATGATCTCATAATCCAATTTGAATAAACTTTTTTTTATTTAATAAGTTTACTAAGCTTTATGAAATAAAAAAAAGGTTATTCAAATTAGATTACTAGATCACTAGTAAATTTTAATTTTATTTATAAAATCTAAATAGTCTTGGATGGTCATTTTCATAGCAAAGATCCCATATGATAATGATTTCATATTCTTATTAAGCTTCATTCAAGTTGTTAATATAGAATTTTCTAGTAAATTACTATAGGTTACCAAAAAAGGTAAGTTACTAAATTAAATAACTTACTACGTATTCATTCAGAATTAACTAGTACAACCTTCAAATTTATGATCATGTAAGAAAAATACTACCACAAGTCTATAATTATAATGAAAACATAACAATAATAATAATTGTACATATTAAGAAAATTGATAACTACACATATTCTGTATGCAACTGCAGCAGTGCTTTTTACAAGACTTGCAAATTTGAAGGCCATGATGGTTGATTTTTAATTGACAGTAACTTATCACAATAAGCTACCACCAACAACCTGCTAAACTTCTATAATGCCATTACTTATGAGAAAATGACATGATAATTTCTGAAACTTATGTAAATTACATGAAATAAAAAAATACAAACAAATATAACCCTACCTATCATTCTCACTTCTATCAGGATTCAATGTAAGTTCAGATACTTCAATTGATTTTATTAGAAATTCTGAACTAATTTCCTTTCACATTTTAGATATCCATCTACAAATTAATTCATATAATACATTTTTGCGATTTCCACTTTTGGTAAATTTTTTTTCTCTATTACTCATCTACTTATTCCATTTTTTTCTCATTTTATTTTTAAATGGTTTATTAACTAATACATCTGGCAGTTGTAATATGCTAGTAGTCCCATCAGAAATTTTTAGAATCTTCAAGTGAGAATTGTAAAAGAATAATTTAATGCTTTTTTATCGATTTAAAACAAATAGTGATTAAGTCCAAATAATTAAATTTGGATTTAAATATATTTATTACTTAGTTTTAATTACAATATATAAAAAAAAAAAATTGCTATTCCTACCTCCAAGCCTTTATTGTTTAATGCTTTTATTACATTATCACGTATATGACTTTCATGAATATTAACAAATAAGATACCTTTTTTTTAAAAAAATCTATCTAGTTTTGATTGAATAACTTTTGGAATATATGAAGAAAGCATTAAACCTCTATGCATAGTCCCACTAATTGTAGCTGTCACAACAATATCTTTTGGAAATTTTTTTTTAGGTATTTTTTTTAATTTAAAGATTACTATAGGCAGAAGTTTATGACCAAAGGCAGTAAACTCTAAAATGACAGTAAAATGCAATTTAACATTTCCTGTAATTCTAATTCAAACTTTGCGCACTTCCTGAAAATTAACTGTAGAATTTCATGGCATGTCAAACCAAACTGGTGTCTTATTAAATGAAAGTATATATATTTTTCAAAATTTATTGTAGCTTCACACAAACTTTTAAGAAATTCACTAACAATTAATAGTGTATTTTCTGGAAATTTTTGAGCTATTTATGTACTAGTTCTTTGGACTAAATTATTTCGCTTTTTAAATCTTTCAACCCAACTATAAGAAGCTTTAATATCTCCAAGTCCTAATTCTTTAGCCAATATTTTTGCCTTAAATGCAATCATAGAATTTGTAACAGCAAGCCCTTTATCACATTTTTCTTTAACAAATTTTATTAATTCTACTTCTACTACTGAATATAATGGTTTATAACCACAACCCTTAAGTACTCTTACTTTTCTAAGACTTAAACCTCATTTCATTTTAATTGCTTCTAATTTTGATTTTTGTGCTCTTCATTTTTGAACATGTTTTCTATGAACATTATAAAAAATTGAAGCTTTACAATTTGATATGCTTTTTGCATAAGAAACTACATCAAGCTTAAATGAAATAGAATAACTTCATTTTTTTGAAATTGGGTGAGTGTTATTATCCATGTTATTAAAAAAATATATATTTCAACACTTTAAATATGCTGTTTATTAGTTAATAGAATGGTATGAATGATCTCTTTTTATTATTATTTTTAGACCCCAAAAAAGATTATATTCTTTAACCTTTCTTTATTATATTTCTATATAGATTATACTTATTTTTAATTATATTTAACAAGTTTGCATATTATCAATATAGCTATTATTATCAATTCAGTTTCTTTCATGTATTTTTGATTACTTTTACTTTCTTCAAGTTTAAATATACATACCTGAACAATTTATTCAATACGGCATTTCTTTATACAATACAACCTGTAAATACTCAAAATAATTCACATGAGCATACTCAAAATAGCCCATTATTTCAAGTTTTTCTAATACTATTTATTCTTTTTTATTTAATATTTTCACTATTGACTTCTCTTTTGATCAGATAAATGTAAATGAATAATTAAAAATCAGGTCACTAAGATTAGCTAAGTTTGTTCATAAATTACCATTACAGATAATTAATTGTTTGTAATACTTTTATGAGAAATTATAAGAAATAACCTATTATAACTTTCACTTAAAAGTTTCAATTTCAGCAACTTGTATATTAAACTTGAAAACCCTTATAATGAAGCTCCAGCCCTATAAAATACTGCCTGTTTTATTACTAGTTATATCAAGAATATTGAAATAGTTTGGTGCAATAGGATAAGGTAATTAATTTAATTAATTATTCAAGATAATACTGATTATTATAAAATTTGGTCTTTTTTATTCTATCTTTTGTAAAAACAATTTCTTAAGTTCATAGTTTAATGCATGCCATTTAGATAAATGTAGAAATAAATAAATTATAACAAACCTGATAATCTATGTAATTTATTATACCAGTATTATGACCTCTCTTAAATATGTGCTATTGTCTTATTTATATATATTAATAAGATAATTTTTACTTATTTGCTCATTATTTATATATGTTTTTGTTCAATATAACTTATCGAGTATATTTATTTTAAAGTACATACTGTATACTGTAAAATTTTAAACTCTAATTATCATGGGTTTGATATTCAAATAGAATAACTTTTGGTTAATAAAGCAAATAATCAGTAAAGTATGATACTCTAATTAAAGGCTAATATCTCAAATATAATAAGGATACTGTTATTTATTAATGACTCGCAACAAATGTTAAGGCAACAAATAAAATATCAGTCGTACATGTCATATCAGCCAATTTGGTTTTTGGGCCCTTTTTAAATAAATTGTTACTGAAAGTTTTAACATTGAAAAGTCAACAAATGAAACATGTCACAATTATAAAAAAGCTTTTCTAATACATATATAAGATAAAAAGCAAATAAAAATATATAAAACAGCTGTGCTAAGCTGTAGAAAGAAGTGCTATCACTAGTTATTGAGGAGTTCAGATATTTATGAATTGGTTTGTCATTGACCCATTGGTTTAATAATGTACAAAGGTAAATTTGGAAACAAAATTTAAGAAAACATCTATTTAAACTTATGTTTAACTTATAATTAAATATGTAGATAACATTATTTTCTATCTATTTAATTATATGTCCAAAGTAAATTAAAAAAAGTTGTTTTTCTGTAAATTCAAAAATTGGCTTTGTTAAGCAATATTTTGTCTGGCTATCTTGAATTGTGATTGGCTAATTTTGGGGTTTAATTAAATCAGCTTATATGTTCTTTCATTATTATATTGCTAATTAAACTTTGGAAAAATAGTTTTTTTTTTGATGACTTTATATATATATTTTTTATTAAAATTTGACAAATAATTCGAAATATTGCGCATGTGCATTTCAAAATAATTGAAATCGATACAAGATTTGAAATATTATGCATACATGTTTTAAAATAATTAAAATCAACAAAATAATTCAAAATATCATGCATGCACATCTCAAAATAACATGCAGGTCCTCAAAATAATGTGCAAATGTGTATTATTATGCAAAAATATAGTAATATTGTAAATTTGAAAATATAATATAATACTAGAAGGTATTATATGACAAAGTTTGGCTTTTAGTTTAATAAGACCAATGTATTAAATAAAAATTTTGTTACAAGTAGGTTGGTTAATAACAATATTATGTAAGTAGTATTTAATAATAAAAATAATGACTGTATTAATGATATAGCAAGTGTAAAATTAGTTATAAGCTTAGTTTTTGCAATTTGAATAAGTTTAGAAGATTTAGAAATAATTAGTTTTGTTTATTTAGATTGACTGTTATTTAAAATAAATCAGCAACCTTAGAATATAAAAGTTTATTTGAAAAAATAAAGTAGAAATAAGTATTTATTATAAGAGATAGGATTATATTAAAATAGAGGATTATTAGTAACCAAGATGGATTTTGAGAGATTAACTTGAATGTTAACTAATATAAAATGATTTAGTTATAAATAATATGTAAAAAGCTTAGTTTATAAAAAAGTAATCCAGAAGATATTATTTATATATGCCAGAACAGAGCATTGTTTATAATAAATTAGATGTTTGAAGTTTTAAATACTTTCGAACATATATATGAAATAAGTGAGTTATAATAGATATGTTATAATAAAGATATAATTGTTTTATTTTGGTTAATATTATTATGAACTGAGTAAGAAAAAATAAAACCAATATTAATAATAACTTGGTTGTGACAATCAGTAAGAAGATCAAAAAGAATATTAATAATAGTTGAGAGAAGTAAAAGATAGAAAGGTGAATGTTTAAAAAGAACAAAGTTTACAAAATTATATACTTTGCTTATATTTTGTAAGAATAATTAAATGTTTTTATAATTGTAGATAACATCTTCAATAAGATTATTAAGAATATATTTAAGTAAACTTTGTATTTATATAATATTTATATATTCTATATCTCGTTTTATATTGTTTATATATCTAATTTTATTACCTGTTTTTTTATTTGTTTGTTATATATTATGTTTATTTTTAAATTTTATATATAATTTGTTTCTTATTATTTGTTCAGATAACTAGTTATGTGTTGTTGTTTGTTTTTTTTCAATATCAGCTATAATATTTTAAAATTTTCTTTATTTTTCAATAGAAATTATTGTTATATCTTCTAGTTTTCTTTTTTTACTATAACTTTATATTCTAATTATATATTTTGATTGTCTGCTTCTTTTTCTTAATACTTTTTTGTATGTTTTATAGATTATTTAATAAATTACTTATAATTTTGTGTTTTAATCAGTAGAAAGAATACAAATTTTTTTTTAAATATATGTTCAAATTTGATAATATCTATAATAAATAAATATTTGTTAATGAAGTTAGAGATAAAGAACATGACTATAAAGATAAGTTTAGATAGGTCTTTTATAGTAATATTAATAAATTCTTTTGCATATTTTGTAGAAAATTTAATAATTAAAATTGTGAATGTAAAATTGTTTAAGTTTTTAGATTTTTCAATAAAATAAACTAAAAGAGAAGAAAAGAAAATATCTTAGAAAATTGTTTAATTTAGAGTTTATAATAAATTGATTTGTAGATTATCTGTAATTTTTTTATTGTTTTTTTGAGTTAACATCTTGTGTTGTATACTGAGTTAGTAAAGATATTTAGATCTTTAGAATCATTTTTGCTAAAATGTGAATTATTTATTGCAATATTATTTTTAATATTTTTGTAATTTAAAACTGTTAATGAAAGATTTTCAAGAAACTTGTATCTCTTTTAGATCAAGTTTAGTATGTAAAATAAGTTTAATTAAGAGTCCAAGATTGATTTATTTAGTAGTTATTACTTTATTTTAAATGTAAAAATTTTTTATTTTTTGTCCAGTTTTGGTAAAGTGATCTATAATGAAAGTTTTTTCTAAAACTTGAACAATTTAATTAATTTCAACAAAAATTGTATAATTTGATTGGTTAAGAATTATGAGAAATCTCAAGTAAGTTTATAAAAATCAATTAATCAGATAAACTTATATATATGACACAGATTACCAAGTGCAATCAAATAATGACTAAATGATAGTGACAATTTAGATAACTCTATTCTTATTGGTACCTACTGGAACCTACCTAAAATTTTTTCTTGATTATTTTATAGAATTAAGATTATTTGCTTCTTCTTTATTCTGAATTTATGACGACACTTATTATTATTCACTATGAATTTTCTTTTGTAACCTAAAAAGAAAGTATATTTAAACTTTTAATACATGTATAAAATTGATGATTTATTTGACCACTTATATTGTCATTACTAAAAAAATATAACAAATGATTTCATCTTTATTTTTATGCTGAAAGAATATAGAGTAAGTACTGGTATACAAAATAGTTCTGATCAAGAATTTACATATTTATGTAACTTGCACCCAAGCTGGAGTTGAACCACCAGAAATTTTGCAGACCTATTGCCTAAACTTAAGTTTCTCTGCACTTATCCGGAAAAAATGCTATCGTAATTCGCTATGCATGAATCCTGCAATAGATTCTTTTTATGTCGATTAGAGATGGGCAAGGTAATTACTTATTACGTAAAAAATCAAATCACATTATGCGACAAATTACTAATAACATATACTTACAACTAATAACATGCTAAATTGGCGCTTAGTGTGATTTAACTTTTTACGTAATAAGTAATTACCTTTCCCATCTCTAATGTAAATGCATTTCTAAGTCAGACAAATTTTTGAGGTTTATTCTATATCAGGGCTTATTATATCTTGAATTAGCATGACGAGCTACGGCGATTTCTTTTCTTCTTCAATTGTAATTTTACATCCATTAATAAAATTTATTCGACATATAAGAACAATTATTTGTCAGAATATGGAATGGCTCGAAGATTCTATTAAAAGGGGGATATCAAGTCTTATGATTATACTGAATTTTCTAACCCTAAGCAAATTGGTAAAGGCGGATTCGGAGCTGTGTATAAATCAGAATGGAAAGCTCATGGATTAACCATTGCGCTTAAAAAATTAAACGAAAAGGAGACTATTCAAGGATTTGTTAGAGAGGTGAATGATTATATGACTACAATAATATTGTGCAGAGGTATTATAATCTAATAAATACGCATCATTATATTTATTCAGCTTAAGCACTTACAAAAAGTTTACAGCCATCAAAATGTTATTGAATTTTACGGAGTTACCCGAGGTCAGCAAATAATAATAGTTTTTTTACATATGAAATTGTTGGTTTTAAAAAATATATCCAATAATAGATATTTCAAGTGAATTCTATATAATTTTACAATATGCAAATAACGGAGATTTGCGCGAATATTTAAAAAATAATTTTTCAAAGTTAAAATGGATTAACAAATTAAAAATAGCCTGTGAGATTTCAAACGGTCTCAAGTTCTTACATGAAAATAATATTATCCACCGAGATCTTGTGAGTGTTAAGTATTTGATAATATAGCCAAACAGAGATAAAACCGTTTTTATATTATATAAAAAAGATAATACTCTGCCCGTTTTTTTTTTTTTTTTTTAATAACTTTATGATTTTCTATTTTTAATAAACAACTCCTATGCTTTAGCATTCTAAAAACATTCTAGTTCACGAGGAAAAAATGTTGATTGCCGATTTTGGTTTGTCAAGAGACGAGACATCAAGAACTTCAAATTCCGAAGTTCATGGAATGGCGGCATACATTGATCCTAAATGTTTTGAATGTGAACAATATAGACGTACCAAGAAATCTGATATCTATAGTTTTGACGTAATTCTTTGGGAAATCTCAAGTGGCAGACCACCATTTCAATCAGTTAAAGTCAGCGGTCGTGTTCAAGCGTTGGCTATTCAAATTCAAATACAACAGGGAATAAGAGAAAAGCCTGTTGAAGGTACACCAGGTTCATATATTAAACTTTACGAAAAATGTTGGGAACATAATGCGGACCTGCGTCCGACAATAGAAGAAATTTCAGAAAACCTTTCAAAAATACTCGACCAACAAAAAAATTATTTTAAGATTCTTTTGGTGGGTGCAACTGGAGTAGGAAAATCAACTATAATAAACACTATAACCAATTATTTTCGTAATGGCAGCCTTGATGACATAAGGATTGCAATACCAACACAATGGCATGAAGTTACTGAACATGGTAAAATTTAATTATTATCATTATTATTATTTTATCTTTTAAATGTAATATTTAGGTTATAAATTTGAACAGATCTCAAGGTAAATTCTGTAGTAGATGTGAATAATGTATTTAAAAGCCAGACGTCTTCATGCATTAACTATAACTTTGTTGATCCTGAGAATAAATATACGTTTATCGATACACCTAGTTTGAGCGATACACGTAGCAAGGAACTAGATGGCCGTAACCTGCAAACAATTATAGAAAGCGCAATTTCCCAACATCAATTAACGGCAATTGTTTTAGTTGTTAATGGAACGGAATCAAGAATTACAGAGTCAATTCAAAACGACCTTATACGTCTTTCGAGTAATTTGCCAGATAATCTTTTTAAAGAAAATCTTTTACTTATCGTGACTAATTCAATAAAGAGTAGTTCCTCATTCAGTCTTGATATATTTAAAAAAGAAGTTGTCGTGCCTAAGGTTTATTATTATTATTTATTAATTTTTAACATATAAATTTAAATCCTAAAAAGTTTTTCTTATTAACTCTTTTTTAAGTAGCAAATATATTATATGAACAATATGACATTTTGTTCTGATCCAAGTATTTAAAAGTGAACGCAGTATTTTAGAAAGTTATTGGAAACACTCAAACGAACAAGTTAAACACCTTTTAAAAACAGTCAATGAAATGAAACCTATATCTACACAAGAGTTTGTTGATATTAAAGCTGCAATAGAAGGAATTAGAGCTGAGATATTTAATGCTAAGAATAATCTCCAAAACATTTATGCGATTAAGGAAGAAGTTGCATTCGTGAAGGAAGAACGAGATAAAATAGGAGAACCACAACATATATTAAAACCACTTATAAAGAAATTACGATTAAATCAAAAATCGAGACCGGTTATTCTAACTCTGTTTGTATTAGATGCAATAAAGTTTGCCATGAAAATTACGGAAGATTTCTTTCATTTGGGTGTGATTGTTTTTTGACTCTAACCACTTGTAAAAT
Organism: Cetraspora pellucida; assembly: GCA_910591915.1. Taxonomy (NCBI): domain Eukaryota; kingdom Fungi; phylum Glomeromycota; class Glomeromycetes; order Diversisporales; family Gigasporaceae; genus Cetraspora; species Cetraspora pellucida. The sequence continues at coordinate 14,581 of CAJVQA010001381.1, read as the reverse complement.
ATGTGGGTGTCTTTTAAAAGAGTTAGTATTATTGATTCATTAGTCACGTTATTGATTTATATTATTTATCACAAATAAGTCTTATACATTTTGCTTGAATAATAGTCATTGCAAACCCAATTTTAAAATTGAAGAGCAAACGAAAGTGGTATTGGATATTATTCGCGATCTCGACGCTGAATATTCGTTGCGTAAGAAAATGTGTGATAAAAGGGACTCTTACGGCAAGACGATGGATAAACAACAAAGTGAGCTCGACAAGTTGAATAGTATGAAAAATGAATGCTTACTAAGTATAATTGAGCTTGGCAATAAGATGAAATCAATATGCAGTCGTTGTGATCTTAAAAGAGAATTATTGGCGACTATTGGCCAATTGGAAAAACTTCTCAATAATATTAAAATCTCTACAGTAAGAGAAGAGGCAAATAAAGACATCGAATCTGTTTTGAAATTATTAAATATTATATGAAACTTGGACTATTTGATAATATCAAAATTAAAGTTGTGATCCCTATGGTGTCCAACATATGTTTATATTCTCCCTAAAATCTCAAGATTTATGCATTCAGAGTTTCCATTACCATGTGACACGTTTTTATTATTTTGTATTTTTATATATTTTGATGATTTATAGTTAAAACTTTGTAATTTATCATATTTTTACCCCATCTATATTTTTATATTTATAAATTAACTCTTGTTTTAGTAAAATGACACATATATGAAATGAATCTTATTACAAGTCTTTAAAGGAAACTTAATTAGGTCAAGTAGATAGATAGTGGTGTATATCAATGACGTAAACCATCTATGACATGGAGCCACACTGTTATAAAATCTTCGTATATTACAATGATGAGTCTAACTGATTTTCAAGTAAATAACTGATTAACTCGACTTTTTCTTGACAATTTACTCGTTCGGGCTGACTACGATGGTTGACATATCGTTCAGCCAATAATACCACGTACAAATAAGTAGTTTATGGCACTAGCGTCTCTTTATTAATCAACTAAGACTAGGAATACTTTTCAAGATCATTTCCTTATTTATATTACATTATGTATCTGTATGATGTAGTCGCGCTTAAACCAGGAAAGAGGATATGTGAATGGTTTTAACTGATAGATACTGTATATTTTTGAATATAGTGTTTTATTAATAAAGTTTTTTTTTAATAAATTCACAAATAGAGTATTGGGCACATTAAGTTATCATAGATTCACCGACACTCGTTCTACCAACAATTTATTTAGCAGACATCACGCCAAGTAACAAAAAATATATACCACAATTAAGTAAATGTTAACCCTAATTATGTATTGTCGGTTAAATGAATTTTCAGTGAAATAATTATTGAGGGGAAGTGGACAGTTCCGAATTAATCATTATAAATAAAAAAAAAACTTAATGAAATCATTTATTCGAGAAAAAATTTTTCACAATAGTTTATGTCGAAAAAATGCAGTATGTACTTCACTAGTCAAATTATTATTCTATAATTAAAATTTTCTTCACTTTATCGAATTTCATCATATCGAGAATTCGCTATGACGAGAGTGATTTTTGTTGAATTATTTTCCAAACTATTACGCAAGATCATTATAAAAAATAAAGTATTTCTTATATTTCGAGAGTTCTACAAACATTTATAAGCTATTTTAATACTCTAGCAAAACTTACGGTCTTTTAAATATCATTATTTATGTGTTAATCTAAGAACCTCAATTATATTAAGTCAGTATTCATAGTTTACGTTAAACTAGTATAAATTAGGGGCTTGAAAGAAAAAAGTAATGCCATATGGCATGATTTTTGTATCAATGATAAAATGGACGTATCTAACGTATTCTGACATCATTAACTATATAGTAGCACATAGCTTCTAAATATGGTAACAATTGATAAAGCAAACCAAAATGCTAAATTAGAAATGATAATCAGCATGTGTGTCCAATCAAAAGGCATCATTGGAGATCTTGACTCCTTGTTTTTTTTTTTTTTTATCTTTGTTTAATTATAATCTAATCAAAAATTATATAGTTTAGCCAACGTGTACATAATTTCACTCTAGGAATGAGTGAAATATGTTAAGACAAATGGACAAACAAATCGGGAACACGTCTTATACTGTAAATCAAAATTGTGTGCACATATTGTCTGCGATAAAGTTTTACAAACGGCATGAATCGGAGCAATTGATAGTGATCTATTGATAAAAGGCTTTAATTATTTATTTGGCACCTTATTCAGGTAATATTTTGATTTGTTCATTGGTCTTAAAAGTTTTCCCATCATTCCTTCATAACCACTTTTGGCCTTCATAATTTTACGATTTTAGTTAGATTGTTAGTTATTTCATATTTAAAAAAGAAGTAATTAAGATAGTAAAGTACATTTATGTTGTGTTTCATTATCGGAGTTCAAGAATAAAGAGTGTGAAGGAATTTGCACGCGATCACATGAATAAGAAAAAAGGATTTCATGTTGCACCACAATGAAGAAGCCCTCAGGCTTACAAACACATAATTATCAATATTTATGTAGTTACCTCCTCATTAAAATCGTAGTCGGATCAAATTACCCTTTTTAAGGTACATTTAAAACGTTAGCATATTCATTCCTTTTACAAAGTTATAATCTTTTACAAAGATATAATTTTAGTGAATAAATAAAATAGAACAGTACTGTATTTATAATATTTGGTTCATGCTCACCAATTTACCGAAATAAATCTATTTTTGGAATGAATAAGATAAGGTCTAAAATTTTATATTGTTATAGCATGCATCCATATATTTATAAAACTACGATAAACCAATATAAATTCAATATAAAAAAATTACTCGAAATCTTCGGTTCATCTGATTCTGATTACAAAGCGTATTTGTAAATGACAATCCTGAACACATTTTCTTTATAACATAAGTGAAACAAATAAGTTCAAATTAAGTAAATCATTGAAGTGACATGTCAAGTTATTATTTTTTTTTTATCGTGGAAATAGCAAAATAAATTTTTACACTTATAAAATTTTAATCACATTGCATTGTCACTATTGATTACTATTGGTGCAATAATGTGCACAATATAACTTTAATTAAGTTTTCTATTGTAAAAAATATATATTATATGCGAGTGAGACAAACTATAAAAATAAATCTGATTTTTTACGCATCTAAATCACGTGCTCACAGATCAAAATCGTAAATCGATATAACAGCAATTTCAAATTGGTTCATGCTGTACATCGGTTTTAATACTGTAACCTTTACTGTCATCAACTCAACATAATGAAAATCAAGGTAACCGTTTGGTATTAAAATATGACTATGCTTCAAATATAATTATCTTTTGGGAATTATGTATATACGCATACAAAGAATAATGTTACAAGAATTTGCCAATTTCAATACTTTGGCTTAGGTCTATGGTAAATTCGGGTAAGCTCTAACCATTTCTGAAACATTTTCATTGATATTGGTTCTTGGTTGTTTATGATCTTCAAGATAGGCAACATTTTCTTTATAAACATCGTTATTAAAAAAAAGCTTTCAAAACAAAGACAAAAAAAAGATAATAAAACATTAACTATTAACTGTTTAATAAAAAAAAAAAAACTTATAAAAAGTCAAAAAAAATGTGGACGTATATTATTAAAAAAAAAATGCCCAAAACTAAACCCGTATCTGTAAAAACAATAAAATTGAAAAGACGAAAAAACATTCATTATTTTGAAACTCTAGAATTTAAAGAAAAACTCAAACTTTCAATTGAAAAAAATTTTTCTGATTTTTTTTCTAATAGAAATGATTTAAATTTTAAGCTTGCACTTGAACAACTTTTAACACCTTGTAAAAAAACCAAAAAAAATCAAGATAAAACTCCAAAGCCCCAAAATGCATTCATTTTATATAGGAAGGATATTCAAAGCGAAATAATAAAAGAAAATCCAAATAAAAACCTCGTACAAATATCAAAAATCATTGCAAATCGGTGGGATAATGCTCCAGATGAAACAAAAAATCAATATACTATATTAGCAGATCTTTGCCAGAGAGTTCATCGTGATATATTTCCAGATTATAAATTTATGTCAGGATCGGAAGAAAGTAAAAAAAAAGAACCTAGTATGAAGCCTGATGAATTAATAAAGCCATGGTCTATATTACCATCCACTATAACTTTCAGTGAACCGAAATCTTCTCAGAATGGAAAAAATAATCCAGTCAATAGTGACTTTTCTCAAGGAAATTCTCAAGGAAGTTATGAATCAGTAGACATGCAACAAGAAGCACAGTTTGTTACCGAATCGCAGTATTTAAGTCCTAATTTAGAACTTGGTGAGTCATTTCAGATGAACGAACAAATCGAATCAAATCATCTTACTTATCTTAACTATGAAATGCAGTCAACAGAAAATTTACCTTTTAATTCAATTGAAAATGTTATTATGAACACAACTTTGCTACAAGGTTTTAATAACAATTCAATTGCAACTTTAAATCCCAACTCTTTCATATTAGACACAACTCTTACTTTTTGTTCATTAGAGCCAACATATGAACAATTATTTAATATTTTTGCGTTTAATAATTTAGATAATTTGAATGCTCTTAATAATATGGATAATTTGAACTATCTGAATCATTTGAATGGTTTAATTAATTCATTGAATATTGGTTATAGCACATAAAATTTCTTATTTTATTTTTTTAGTTTTTTTGATTTATTTTTTATTGACTTTCATCTTTTTTTTTGGAAAAATGTCTCATAGAGAAAAGAGTTTAGAATTTACTTTTATAAATAACATCGATTAAATTTATTTAGACCACATTATTTTGGTATGTAAGATAGATAACGTTTACACATTACAATTATAAAAATAATATATTTTGCAATAAGTGAATAAGATTGATATTCATATGCGAAAGGAAAATTTTTTATGGTTATGCATTCAAAAATTTAAGTTTCAATACTATAATTATGCATTTAATGATTTAAGTTCAAAAATTTTATAATTATGCGTTTAATAATTTTTAAGTTCAATATAGTGAATCAAACAGTTCATTCAAAATATCGACTCTTTGTGAAGTGGAGGGTGGATTTGTTCTCTTTACAATAACTAATAGTTATTCGGCACGAAAACTGAGTTATTTGCTGTATGCTATTTGATTGGTCCAAATTCCTGCATAATCATGATATAGTATTATACACTAATTTCCAAATTAATAAATTTGCGTGACAGTTAATTCGCTAGTCCATAAATAGACACAATAAAGATGTTTGTACTACATACACTCCAGTTAAGGAACATTTCAGTGTTACCAAAAACAAAGAACGTGGTTTTTTGCGTTGTTCCATTTTTGGAACCTGATTACTGAGTTTATAATTTAAAAACTCCAATATTGATATTCGAAATATTAAGTTCTTTGTTACTCTGGAAAAAATCGTATCTCCCCTGATTAATGATTGTGCCTTGAGTTGTATGGTTCAAAGGAATTAGTAAGGGAAATTTACAAATAAGGGCCCAAAAATGAAGATAATTACAGATAGAGGCCTGATTAGTGATGTGCCATTTATAAGACACACGAATCGTTTTCGCGTACAGTACGTACAGTACGTATAGTACTGTACGCGGCACATCTCTAGGCCTGATATTTGAAAATTATTACAAGTAAGGGCCCAAATATATCACCAAAATTGCTAACCGATTTAATCGTAATGGTATCATGATTAATTGTCTTATTTCGTGATTAAATAGGTGTTTTAAAGTTATCATTCATTATTTAGAATTACGGTCAGACCTCTCTATAGTCACTTCTTCTATAATCTTATTTACTTATAATCACAAACTTTTAAAATCAACTCATATAAGCACAAAATTCTCGAAACCAAGGGTGTGATTATAGAGAGTTTGATTGTAAAAAAATAAATAAATAAATAAATTCCGACTGACTGACCGAATTTTTCAAATCCATGTGATGCAAAATGAAAAATTAGCTTTGTGTGGCATAACGTTTTTACTTCTCCAAGCTGCCATGTATAATGTCTCGGTCCTCACTTTTAGAACGAACACGATTTTCATTATCACAAGGTCGAACTCCTGTTTTGAATGTATCCATAAAAGTTGACAAGTTGTATCATCTTTACGCTTGTTAGCTGAATAGTAAAAGGACATGAACAGTTTTCATTTGTAAAACTAACAGTTAACAGCATACTTGGTTTGTTCATTCTTAACTTAGAATTCAGCAGAATAATAGATTACTTGATTTGTTCGTTCTTAACTTAGAATACAACAGAATAGCTGTCCAAGGCCGAATGATCATTTTCCAAGTTTGTAAAAGCATATCGATCTGTAACTTTGTATTTAACATTTATGAACAGGTTTTAAGAAATATATATAAGAATTTAAATGAAATAAATTACAGCGTGAATAATGGGTTGACGAATCGAATGTACCTTTTTTATTGTGCATTTGAATTTATATTCGAATTACTAATTGATTATTATTACATTCCTTATTGTCGCCATCGAATGGGAGAGCTTCTGACAACAATGCCGAGTTTAACTCCGATGGTTGATGTAAGAGAGATGCAGTGTATGATGACAAATTAGGGAATTCGGATTTTACATGATTATTAGGCATTTATTATATAAAAGAATGTAGGGTTATGTATTCTTTATTTAGAGACGATTTCAGAAAGCATTCTTCCCTTTGAGCTAAGGGCCAGAGCAACCCTTTAAATACATTCTCATCTCTTATAAGATCTGTGCTAAGAATATGCATCTATGTTATGACTCTGAATCTCATATGCTTTCTTTCGGGCAACTCGCTCTATCAAGTTTATGTGAGAGCATATACATTCAAAATATCGCGTATATGCGACTATGAAAAATTCACATGGGTTAAGACATAAGAATGCCTAATATTGTAAAGATAAAATTAAGATGGCTATGACAATACATTTATGAGAGTATGTGACAACTTAATGAATTAGACAAATACAGAAATAGAGACATAGGAAAAATTATTTGCTAACTATGCATTAATAATCAATGATTATATTACGATCATATTCAAATAATCGAAATGGGATTAAATAATAGATTTTTAAGTGTATAATTATTTTGTACCTTATTTGTAATAATTTTTAAATATCAGCCCTTAGGCCATTCCAAGTTGATTGTTATGTTAACGTCAATATTTTATATACAGAAATGAGGGGGGGGGGATAAATTTAAACAAACATAATAAATAAACATGATTTCAAAATCGATTTCACTCAAATAATATTTGAATTTATTGATAATTTATATAAATTTTAGAACATATATTAATAGTGAATTTTTTTGTTTTTGTTTTTAAACACCTTTGGTGCACGAGTAGACCATTCATGGCCATCAGTATTACATGAGAAACAAAGTAGGTAAATAGTTTTAAATTGTGATTTTAACTCATCTGAAGGATCTAAAATACTATCTTCTGCGCCACACCAATAACATAGGTCAACATCTTTTATACGACATGAATAATAATTTCGCTCAATAGGTGAATCACAGGTAATATCTTGACGTATATAGAGTTGATCAGAAAGTAGATGTTCATCTGGAAGAAGCGGAGATCCACAGCTATATGAAATATTTTCAAGGTATTGTATAATTATTTCTGAATCATCTTCATTTAAAGATGTATCACTATAAATGTAGTGATATTTCCCATAAAAATCACAGCAAACTAGAAGTCAAATCTTTGTATTTATAAATTTTCCTGCATGAGATTCTTCATTAGTAATTTCTTGTTGTGATAACCGATATTCTTCATTTGTTGATTGTCCATATATTTCATCAAACTCTTTATAATGTTCTTTATCTATGTATATAGTGAAATTTTTTAATTGAAATATGAAACTTTAAATTTTTAGATATATATAATCATACCTGCAGAAAGTTCAGAATCAGGTAAAAAAAATATAGTTTCAAACTGTTCAAGTGACATTCGAATAGGTTGGCATACATAACATTTAGTATCAATATATTTTTTAACTTGAAAGGTATAGGTTCAAATTTGACAATGAGTTTTTAGAAAATTATTATAAAGTTGCAGTTTTTTTAGTGAATTTAAAGTTGTCATAGTTGGTTCAAGACTTGGATCAACTATAAGAATAGCTTAAAAATATATATATAGTAATTAAATTAGTATATTTTTAATTATAAAGATTAAAAAATAAATGCCTTAAAAAATTCTTCAATTTCTTTATCTGTAACAGTATTGCAAGTAAAAAAATAATCATCATGAAGTTTAAGGCATTGTGTTCTTTCATTTAAAGTTTTTTGAATATCTTCAATTGATGTTTGTAATTCTTTTTTTAATTCTGGATTATTAGTTGCTTGTTGACGAATAGCTTCTAATGTTTTAAGTTGACTAAATTCTAATTCAGAAATTTTACTCATTTTATTATGTTGCAAAGCTACATTCTGTAATACAAGATTAACTATTGACATAATTCGTTTTGCTGGATTTGCCCAACTATGATATGGAGCAGTTCTAGCAGCTATTAGCATATCAAAATTACCTTTAAGAAAAAGACATATTAAAGAAATCTGAACTGAACCAAAAGTACATCTATGATTTGACCCACCATCTATATAAATTAATAAAATTTCAGGCAACAACTCATTATAAAAAAAGCTTAAATTATTATAGAATTCTGTAGCATATCGAAGAACTGAGCTTGGTTGAAAAATAGTATCTTTATATGCAACAAAAACTTGTCTATTATAAAATGAATCTGTAGATTCTTCAGATATTGTAACTAGCAATACTACTGATAGTGTTAGTGATAATTTTGTAAAGTCATGATCACTTGCACTTAATGTAGTTGTCAAAGGTACAGCTACACATTTGTTACAAACTCCAGTTGATATTAAAATATCTTCACCAATTGGCACTTTATGTTTATCATCAGCAAACATTAATACACTATATAGTTTAAATTTTACTGCAAAATGACAAAGATACTTAAATATAGCATGACAAAAATGAACATCAAGATGTGATTTTCTAAGTTGTCATACTTGAACTTTATACTTAATTTCAAAACACCTTACATGATTTATACTTGAATTTGCTCATGGATTTTTTGGATAAAATTGTAATGCAATCCAATGTTCAGATAGAACTAAATAATCATCAATTAAATTTTTTTCTTTTTTTTGTTTTAGTCTTAATACTATAGTATCTTTTAAATCTTGAACTGAAATAAAAAGTAACATATAAAGTATATTTTTATGATGACGATCATGAACTGCTAGTGTATTCTAAAATATATTTAAATTTAAAAATAATATAATTAGTTTATAATACAAAAAATAAATAAAAATCTAACCTCCTTGAAATATATTACAACTTCTTCCCAAAATATATCAAACTTTGTGCCTTTAAATCCATTATTAATTCAAAGATCAACAACAATTTCTGGATCACCTAATTCTAACATAAGTTTGAGTCTCTCGTCTATTTGTTTCATTTTTTCACTTGTACTAGCACTCATATCTCCAGTTAGATCATAATATAATAATCGTAAAATATTTGGTATAATTCAAGATAGAAGTGCATACTATAAAAATATATAATTTAATCTTAAAAGTTAATTTAAATAGTTAATATAATAGAATAAAACCTTTGCAAATATATTTTTTCACATTTCTTGAGTAAAATAACATGGCAATTGTTCTTGAATTTCAATTATAGCTTTTGCTTGTAAATTATCTGATCTTTTATTAGGATTAAGAGGAACACGCCATATAAAATTTAAGGTTTCAAGATAATTACCATGATAATATCGATAAATCATAATTGTTGTGTCTAACTGCAAATTTTTAATAAAGTTCCATCATTCATATTTATTTTGTGATAAATACTCATCAAGTAAAATAACTTGATAATTATTTGTATTACGCATTTTAGTAGTTAGTAATTTATAACATTCTTCAAGATTTTGTATAAAACACTCAATTCGAATCTCAATATTATTATCATCTAATGAATTGCATGCTGGTTGCATAGCATTGCAAGTTATACTAATACTTGTATTAACATTTTCAAGATAAACTATATATTTTTGAACATATAAAATTAGTAAAAAAATGTTCTTTATAAACTCACTCCACAATTCACTTCCTGCCCATGGTTGTAAAATACACTTTTTAACAGCTTCTACTAGTAATTCAAGCTTAGAACATTGTAAAGTTCCTTTTTTATGATGAGTTCCTTTATTATAATACTGTTTATTTTGGTACCCATGCAATGACAAAATTAAGTCTGGAATATGACAGCCTCGCTCTTTTAACTTTTGATGATGTTCATCAAGTTCCCAAAGCAATGCGTTAAGGCTTTCTAAAAATTGCTTGCCTATAGTAGTTTCTTTTTCATCTAACCATCTACAATTTATCTCTTGTAATTTATTAAGAATATCATTATATAACTTGTCACATTTAGAATTGCCAGATTTTAGTAGAGGAAAAGAACGTTGTGTAGACTGTGTCATTAAGATATTAAACACATTCAATTGATTATCAGAATGAATGCTAGTTGATTGAGTTGATTGAGTTAATTCATCTTTAATTGTAAATCATATATGTGAAACATTTCTTTCATCTTTTCGACATAACATTAAACTACTTTTAACACCTGATGCAACAGAATTATACAGTTTATTTCCTACACAGTGAATTTCAACTTTTACTAATTCATTACTTTTATACTCAACATCAGCTTGTTGTAAAAGTTCTTGAAATGTAAGCTGATCATCTACTTTGAACAAGACATCAGATAATATTGTAGAAGGATTTTGAGACTCACACTTAACTGTTACAAACAAATATAATATTTTAAAATCACAAAGTATACATGAAAAGTAAAAAAATAAATTTTAAAATACATATGTAAGTTAATTAAAGAATCTTGTATAATTTTGGATTAGCATAAAAAACAAACTTTAAAATATATAAGTTAATTAAAGAATCTTGTATAATTTTGGATTAGCATAAAAAACAATGCTGATAATTTTAACTGGCTAATTCAATATCTTTTATTATTTTGGATTAGCGTGCTATCCTACATATTACATATTATTTATTAATACTAATTTGAATATAGTTATTGAACCAGCCTTTAGATAACAATAAGTATTCAAAATAATTTATATTCTAAAATTGAACTAATTTGAATATAGTTATTGAACCAGTCTTTAGATAATAATAAGTATTCAAAATAATTTATATTCTAAAATTAAACTAATTTGAATATAGTTATTAAACCAGCCTTTAGATAACGATAAGTATTCAAAATAATTTATATTCTAAAATTGAACTAATTTTCTTTAAAAACTTGTTCTGGCTTATATGTACTGTACAAGTGTACATCTATAAACAAAATTCAACATATGATACAGTATATATAAATCAAATAGTTATTATCATTAAGTTACATTTACTTTTACTACGTATTAAATTGCAAAGTTTGGCTAGTTTTGTTAATATTGATAATACTAAATTTTGATTGGCTTAGTATATACTGTTTATTTTTTGGGGGGCTGTAAATCTGAAGGGGGGGGATGACATTATCCTAAAAATCAACTTTGAATGGCCTTATCTGTAATTATTTTATTTAGAACCCTTATTTGTAATTATTTTCATTTTTGGACTCTTATCTGTAAACTCTTCAATTAGTAATAATAATATTTTGAGTTGTTGGGTATTAGTAGATTGATCTCAGACAGTTATGTATTTCATTATCACTGTCTAAGATCAATCCACTAATACAAGATATTATTAATTAATACTCTGACCTCTCACAAAAAAAATTTTTTATTAACTTATATGTATTAAACTTATAAAATGATATTAAACTGATAATTCAAATATATAATTTAATTTTCCTTTTTCTTTTAAAGATATTAATAATAAAAAAATAAAATTGAAACATTTATTTATAAATGCTTCTGATTTAAAACTATCATGTAGATTGTCATCAGTTATTCAGTTTTATGAAAGAAATTTATTTTATTATAGGTATTAATTATACTGATAAGATGATTGTAAATTATTCTCTTCACAAACATATAGTTTAAAATTGAATAATATGTGTAAATATTCAAGCTAAAATAGCTATTACTAAATATTGTACAATAGAGATATACAATATGTATAGATTACAAAATAAGCAATAATGATTTAATATTGTAAAACTTATAGTATCACCTAATGTTGTTATATAAAATTAGAGGTTTCATTATAGATGAAAGATAAAAAGGTTTTATCTTTCATTAAAAAAAAAATTAAAGATACAAATTGTGAAACTAATAAAAGATATTAAAAATAATAAAACTTGATAAAATTAATAAAACTGATTGATTGATCAAATTTGAAAAAATTTATATAAAATAAAAATTCTAAAGCCTAAAAACATTCTAATCTTATAATTGGTCAATTAAGATAATAATGCATTTCTGCCAGCAGTAAGATAAATTTATATTACAGATAATAATATATATATATATTTTAATGTTAATATGAGTACTTGTAACTTATAATTTTATTGATAGTATGTTTTAGCTTTGTGATTATATTATAACAGTCACAGAAAGCAACTATAAAAAAAAATACAACTAGCCATTCATATAACTTTAATTATTGTCTAATTTAAGTAGTTTATTTGAAAATTTTACATTAGTTATTATATCTAAAACTTGACTAAGAGTTCTTTATTTAAACACTTTAGTTCATATATTTACACATCTATCTATTTTACCAACTGGTATAGTCTTTACTAAGGCAAATTTTTTATAGTTACTAAGTCTTTAAACAGATAGTTATATTATTGATACTATTGTTATTCAAAATTAAAAATTTTAATAAAAAAATTTTAAAAAATACAAATAAATAAAACTGATAAAAGGTAACAAAATTGACAAAACTAATTAATTAATCAATTTGATAAAAATTTATATAATATAAAAATTTTAAAGTCTAAAAACATTCTAATCTTATAATAAATAATTAATTTAAAAATAATATATTGCTACAAAAACAAGATAAAATTTACATCACAGATAGTTATATTATTAATACTACTATTTAAATCTAATTAATTATAATATTAAAAAAGTTATTTTTTTATATTTATATAAATAATCCAAATTAGATTTTTACTAATTTTGCAACTTTATTATTAAAAAATTAATAATATTTAATTATAAAGTTAGATTTTATAGCTTAATAATTAAGTTATTAATTCTTTACATTTAAAATCAATAGTTAAGTTAGACTAAAGCTAAAATCTAAGAATTTTAAACTTTATAACCTAAAAATAAATATTAACTTAAATGTAAAGTTTTGTAAAAAGTCCTAAGAAAAAGTATAAAAATAAATTAGAAATTCTCAAATAAAAATTAACTCTATAAAGAGAAAGCATTACATGTAACAGCAGCATTATAGAAGGTTCTGTTATATAAAGTATTATATAAATAAGTTTTTAGAAGATAGGACAGCATTAGCATTATTGCATACAATTTGCAGAGTACTTAATTAGAAATATATTATTAAATATAACTAAAATTAAAATAAGATATAAAGCAGTTCATACAAAAAAGATTTATAAAAAGAATTAGTTTAACTATAATTGAAACATCTTGGCAAATATTATAAAAATTTTAATAAAAAATAAAATTAGCAGTTGTATATTACAATATTATTAATAGTTATCATATCTATATATTATAAGTTAAAGTTTTAGTTAGTCTTGTAATATTAGACAAATAGTACAATAGTATAAAGGCAGTAGTATACTTATAATTTACAGAATGCATAATTATTCAAATTACAATTAATACTAATTATAGAAATATACAAAAATAAATATATAGTAATTACAGGTTAATAATCTAAAATTTGATAAATTTGATAAAGAAGTTAGTTAAAAAAAATTAATAATTTTAAGTTAGTATACCAAATTAGTAACAAAATAAATGAAAAACTGCTAAAATTAACTAATATTAAAGAAGAAAGAATTATTGTAAAAAGTAAATAGAATTATTGCATATAGACAGATAAAGTATTAGAACAATATAATATAGCAGATATTGTTGATATTAAAAGTTTTATAATTTTGATTATAACTTTTGATATATCAAATCAAATTGAATGAAACAACTACTATTATATTTAACTCATTAAAATAATTCTAATAAGTATAAAATTCTATAGTTTTGATTACAGAATTACAAGATTAGATTAATTTTAATAAAGTAATAATTTTAGTATTATGACTTAGATATAAATAATTAAATTAGCAAAGCTCCAAATTTTTCAAATCCCAAAAAGTATAAAAATTACATATATTAAATTTTTTAAATATATTAAATAAACAGGATATTGTAATTTATCGCAATAGCGATGTATCGCTACTCTTGATCGACCAATTAGAATGCAAGATCAGGTGTAACGTGAAATCGAAGCAAAACATTGTCTTTTTTGAATAATCATCTGTAACTCAAGATTTTGCATATGAAACCAC
>CAJVQA010001380.1:0-25916 GCA_910591915.1 Cetraspora pellucida | reverse complement strand
TTCATTACTTTCAGTATAATAGTACTGCTTCTAGGGTTATTATGATCAAGACTTTGATGAAAGTCAGTATAGCAACCTTTACAAACAAGAACTTTATTTAATTCTTGTAGGGCTTCTGGTTGTTAAGGATTTTTGCAATGGCAGCAATGGTGGATGTAATAATTGCTATAATAGTATTGTCTTTGGGCTTTAATTTTATTAAGGTTGCATCCACATTGGTAGGTCTGATTTTGATGCTTAAGAAGAGCAAAGAGACAATCAATAGCAATATGTCCTATTGAATTGCATTCATAACAAATATTTTTAGGGCATTGTTGATAGAGATGTTTAGGACTTTGGCAATTCTTGCAAGTTTCTCTTTAAGAAGCTTGTAGTTGACAGTAAACAGCAATATGTTTTTTATGATAACATTGGTTGCAAGTATTTTGAGAGCAGTTAGTAAAGAAATGGTCAGAGGATTTATAGTTGCCACATACACAAGATGGAGCAGTTTAGGTTCATTATTGAGATTAGTAAATAGTTTATTCTTTATTGTCTGTTTCTAAGGTAAGTTGAGCAGTATATGCTTTATGAGAGGTTAGGAATTCTTGCTTATAGAGGTTGAGCTCTTTTGGGTCTGTTACTGTTGGTTGGACAGATAAAGCATGATCACTTTTATAGGTTGTTGGTACTAAAACCTTTTTGTTATTTTACTTAAATAAATAACAACTATTCTTCTAGTTATAATTGGCACCAACTTTCTTGAACTAGTCATTACCAAGAAGAAGGAAATAGGAGGTAGCAGAAACAACTTCAACAGTAATTAGAATAGTTATTTCTTTAATTTCTACAGGGAGGTCTTTAATAATTTCTAAAAAGCATATAGAAGTACCAGTTGCTATAACAATTAGACTAGTAAAGGCTTGTTCAATTTTGAGTCCTAATTCTTTGACAGTTTGATAAGCAATCATGCTAATAGCAGCACCACTATCAATAATAGCTTGGTAGGGTCTGTTTCTAAGTTAGATGTTATATTTTACAGGAGTAGTATGAATAGAAGATTAAACTAGGTTAGCATTTTTAGCTTCTTCATACAGATATGCAAACATAGCTGTATAAATAGAAGGGTTATAAAAGAACTGTTTTTATTTTTTTAGTTTTGTAACAGGAGGAGTAGAAGAAGAATCTTTATGGCCAAAGTAGTTAATATCTCTATAGTAGGGTAAAGATGAGTAAAAACTAGTTCTTTTTCTATTATTATTATAAGAGTCTGGGTATTTGCTTCTTTCTCTAAAGTTTCCTTTTTCTTTAAAAGAATTTTGATAATAAGATCTGTCATGACTTCGAGAGTGAGACCTTTAGTTGTGTCTATCATTTCTTCTATAATTATCTCTTTGGTTTGATCATTGTTCAGCTCGTCTGGTTCTACATTCAGCAATAAAATATTCTGTATATCCATAGTAGTAGCAGTGATGTAAGTCTTTGGCTTAAGGTCTGTTAAAGTTAGATGTAGCTGTATAGTTAGCAGATTAAGGTTGGGATGGTTGCTGTTGCTAAGCCAAGTTGATACTAAGTTTGGCAATCTGGTCTGTTAGTTGTTTGATAGTTTGGTCTATTTCTGTAGTAGTGTTGGCAGCTATTATATGTTCAGTTTTTTATTGTTTTGCAGTAATAATAGCAGTGTTGAGGTTAGCAAGTTTGCCAGCTTGCACATTAATAAAAAATTTAGAATGTAGTTCTTAGATAAATAATTGCTTGATAAAGTCAACAGGAAAGGCATCACCAGGATTAACTTGTCTTTTTAATTGTCTAAAATGATTAATATAAGCATCTATTATGTCTGGGCCTTGTTTGATATTGAAAAACTGTTTCTGCCAAATAGCTTTTTGTTTAGGTGTATGGAAGCAAAGTCTAAAAAGATGTTTGAAGCTTCTGTTTTGGTTGGCATTATTATCAAAAGTATTTGGAACAGGGTTAAGACTTTGCTACCAATCTAATGCAATTTCTTTTAAATATACAAGAGTAAGTTTCAATTTTTAAGCAGCATTCCACTTGTTGACAGTGGCAGCTCTTTGAAAATCTTTGAGCAATTGTTTTAGGTCTTGGATTCCATTATCATAAAAAAAATTGGCTTTTATAAGAGCTTTTTTACTTCTGTTTAGGGCATTAGTAAGATCAGCCATAGCTTGTATAACATCTTGTAAGCCTGTTGTGCCATGTTATTAGGTAGGTCAGGAAGGTTATTAAGAATAGGTGGAAGTAAAAGAAAAAGTTAAGATTGAGGTTGAATAACAATAAGTTGAATTTGAATAGTGATAGGTTGAGGTTGAATAACAATAGGTTGAATTTGGACAGCAATAGGTTGAGATTAAATAAGTTGAGATTGAACAGTGATAGATTAAAGTAAAGAAGTAACAAGTTGAGATAAAGATGAAGAAAGAGAACTATCTTTAAAAGTTTGTTGAGGTAAATCAATAGGAGTGTAATCTGGGCTAGAGGTTTCTGTAAGGTCTACAGAAGCAGTAATATATTCTTCTGTTTCTAAATTGTTAGTGAGTAGTAAAGAGATTTGTGGAGTTTAATCAGGAGTATAGTAACTTTTAGAAAGTTCAGTAGATGTAACTAATTCACTGTATGGAGCTAAACTATCTGCTGGATTATGTAAAAAGAGAATATTATCGATGAAAGTAATATTAGTAATAGGTGGTAGAATAGAACTTTATAAATTTCCAAAATGTTGACTAAATTTTTCTGGTTCTTTAAAACTAAAACTTAGAGGAGTGTTAAAGTAAAGATCAAAAGTGGTTTAGTATTCAAAAAGTAAAATAGGAAGTTGGAAAAGGTTGATATATCTTCTAACTAAAGTTAAAGCAATTGTTCTAGGATCACTAATGTCTTGTTGATATCAACAACTAAAAATAATATCTCTAATGCAAAGGTGAATTGTGATTTGGTTTGGATATGGGGCAGTAAAAGTAGTAAAGTTGTTTTGAGTTTTGAAGAAATAATATTGAGCTGCAAAGTTGGTTTGGTACCAAGTTCAAAATCATCCAAAATCTGTGCGAGAGCTAGTACATCAAGAAAAGTAATACTAAAAACAAGATAAATCTGAATGCTATGCTTGGAATATGTCTACTGCAAGGTAAGATCTAGTTAAATATGCTTGTTAATGGCTTTGGATGTTTTCATTATAGAGTTTAGCAGCAGTATGAATCATAAAAGAAAATGTGTTTCTATGTTCAGAACTCTGCTAAGATAACTAATACTTGTCTGGATCTCTTACTAGAATAACTAATACTTGTTCAGATCTTTTGCTAAGATAACTTTTTTAATATATTTGAAAATGTTTCATCCAAAGTAACTTGTTTTCTCTAAAAATTTAACCTTTTTGCCAAAAAGCATCAAATGTTATAGATGAAAGCCTTCTTAATTTTTATACTATAATAATGATATAGTATAGAGAATCCTTTATAGATATATGTGATGTCCAAGAGAGAAATATAGCTTCTGTTAAACATTGTCAAGAAACTATACCTTTTTCTGAGGCAGTTCGAGAAAGGTAATGCAATACTAATAACTTTACTTTATTTTACTAAGAGGAGATAAATCTTGCCTGTAGAAATTATTCTAAAGAAGGAGTATTAATACAGTTTATAGTCAAAAGCTGTTTATTAAAGTAATAACAAGAAAAGTTATTCTTAGGTTTCAGTTCCTAAAGAATTCTAAAATGTGTTTACAATATTAAAATGAAGAGGAGTGTCTGTTGTTTAATCATACTTGGGGAATTTAGCAGTATTTATATATTTGTGAGCTAAGCAGCTAAGTGGCCAAATGACTAAGTGATTAAGCAACTAAGTAACTAAGCATTAAGTGACTAAGCAACTAAGTGACTAATCAACTAATTGATTACTAAGTGACTGGAAGGTTCTAGCAACTAATGACGAATAATTACTAAGCGACTAATTACTAAGCAACTAAGCAGCTAAGTGACTAAGTAACTAAGTGACTAAGCAACTAAGCAATTATTAATCAACCAGAAAGTTCTAGCAACTATTAGTAATAATAATAATACAATAATAAAATAACTAATGCTAAATAATATAATAATAATATAATAATAATAATAATAATAATAAAATAATAATTCATTTTATAACAGTATATTTAATATTAATCAATAGTCTATATGAACAAATTTAATTAATTTAATTTAATCAATTTGATTAAAATTTTTTTTGATGGCTGTGTAAATCTGTAGAACTGGAAAACCGGAGCCCACTTGAAAAGACCCGAGTAGAGAGATAACACAGATCTTTGACAGTACTATTGTAAAGACTAGACCTAAAAAACAGATACCAATATGAAGGAGCCAGACAGGCAAGAACCTCAGGTGAGGGGTACCACCAACCAGGCCACCAGAACTGAATCAGAGGAAAAGGATATCAGGCTGGCTCAATATACCAAGAACAGGTCACAGTTCTACTGGGCTATCTGGATTGGGAGTCTAGAATCAAAGCAGAGATATACTATAAGTACTAGGAATATGCTGTGAAGTAGATGCTGGGGTTTGGGTAAACTCTACAAGGGCTAGCCTTGTTAATGTTCTGTAGAATAGGTAGATAGTTAACAAGAGGGTATCCTGGAACCTTACAGTCAAGTAACATATTCTAAAATGTTTAACAGCTTGACAGATGTACAAAAAGAGAAGCTAAATGTTGGGTTAGATGGCACTTAGTTGTATGAGAACCAGGTGTTACTCACCTGGATGTAGTATAAGGATCAGAATGTTTAAATAGATACCCTTCTAGTAGGTTACAGGCATGGCAACTAGTGTAGAACCCTTGGGCGGACTACTTAAATAGGTAACTAAAAGTTATACATATGGCTAGTTGCACACTTACCTTGTACAAGTCATATGTAATGCATTGACCAAAAACACAATAAAGGCAGTAGCTACCAATAACATCAGCTTTAATAAATAAATAAAAAAAAAAAATAATAATAAATTTTTTTTGATTAATAATTAGCAAAATTTTTTTTTAATATTAATATAATCTAAATTTTATTAATAGTATATTTTAGCTAATAGCTATTAATACAACTACAAAGACAATTATAAAAAAATGTACAATTAGTCATTTATATAACTTTAGTTATTATCTAATTTAAATAGTTTGCTCAAAAGTTTTATACTAGTTGCTATATCTGAAACCTGTTTATAAGTTCTCTATTTAAACACTTTAGTTTTTATATTTATTATCTACTTATTTTACTAATAATTTTAGTTAAAACTAGTAAAGATATATTATAGTTACTAAGTTATAGTTAACTTTATACTAAACTTATTAAAGTTTTTTATATCTTATACTTATAGCTAATCTTATACTACTTTGATTTATATTAGTACTTGTAATTAAAACTAATTATTAAATTACTATATTTTTATAAAGTTCATTTAAACTTCAGTACTTATCTTTCTAATATCTTTTCTATTATCTTCTGTTAATTGCTATTTAGAACTAATAGTCTCTAATCAAATTATTAATTTAAATAATTTGATATAATATACTTTTGTATTTTTTTTTTTTAGTAAATCTAATAACTTAATTAATATATATACTTCTCTTATATATTTGTTATCTAATTTAACTAATCTATTTTTTTTAAAATAGTTTGTAGACTTCTATTAGTTCTATTGTATTATTATATAAAAGTTTGTATTATCTCTATTTAGAATTTCTAAATAAGCTTCTGTTTTTTAGTTTTTTAATCTTTTACACTTAATAGTCTTATTGTAAGTTTGTCTAAAGTCTTATGCAATATTAGTTTTAACATTTTTCTATAAATATATAACATTATATTTTTCTAAATTCCTAATATTGAATAGAACCTAATTTAGTATTTCTGAGTTATAATTGCATAAAGCTAATCAATTAACAAAAAACAGTTATCATAATATTGATATAATTTTCAAAATTTGTTATTTATAAGATTTGAACATTAGATTTGCCAATTAATCTGTCTAATTTACTAGATTACTACATTTCTATAGTTAGCAAATTTATAAGTTAAAATTTTATTTATTTTTTTTTTTTTGATATTAAAATGACCTCTTTGGTTTTTTGACTTTTATTAATTACTTATTGGTATTGTGGTTTAATGAACTACTACAGATGAGAGTACAATTGGCTACATATGTAACTTTTTTATATTATCTATTTAAGAAGTCTATTCAAAGATTTTTTACCAATTGCTATATCTAACACTCCTGCTTGGATGTTCTACTTTAAACTTTTTGAATCTGTAACTTATATTAACTCACTAGGTCATATCCAGATGCCCAGATCATCATTTCAACCTTAGGACTAATTTATCCTTAAGATAAACCCTTCAGAGCCTTCTGCATCTATTTTTACAGCTAATCTAGATATTACTATAGCAGAACTAACACTTGCAGTCAGTGCTAATCATTAAACCACTATGCTCTTGTAGAGTTCACTTAGACTTCAGCATTTATTTCACAGCATAATCCTGATACTTTAGTATACCTTTGTTTTTTTCTCTGCCTTTTTACCAAACTCCCAATCATAATAGCCCATATAGGACTATGACCAATCCATCAGTATATCAGATTAGCCCATATTCTTTTTCTTTAGTTTGTTCTGACAGCCTGGTTGGTAGTACTTCTGAGACTCCCAACTCAAAGGTTCTTGCCTATTTGGCTATTACAACCAGGTACTGGATTTTGATATCTGTTTCATCAGGCTAGCCTTTACAGTAAAGCTGTTAAAGATCTAGCTATCTTTCTACTTGGGTCTTTCTAAATAGACTTCTTGTTATTCAATTTTAACAGATTTACATAGTCACAAGAACTTATCTAGTGTTTGCACTGCCTGATTTGTTAGTTTGCATTCCTCTGTGTAACTCCAACATTGCACAAATGCCTCATAACCTGCCAGTTATGCTAATGTGATCACTATTACAGGTATTCTAACTCAATTATTAGTAACAGTTGCTGTAATATGAATATTACATAGGTGATTATCCAAATTTTTGCTGTTGATAGGATTTGAACACCCAATCTATCACTTGGAGGGTTGACAACCTGACTACTTCACTAGGTTGCCACACTCCAAGTTAAAATTTTATATTTAAATATATAAAATATATATATATATATATATATATATTTATTTTTTTTATTATAAGCAGTTATGTTAGTATTTTATTAAGATTTTAAAATTATATTTAATATCTAAATCTAGCATCACTTAGTCATCTAAGTGCAATTAGCTACATTACTTCAAACAGAAGTAAGCTACTTGTCTAACTACATAAAATTCATAATAGAAAAATCTTTTTTCTTCTATAACAAACTCAATATTGTCTTTATTATTTCTTTCTCTATTTGCTTTTCTTTTTTTTTTACTTTTTCTTTTCTTTCTTTTGTTTGTTGCTGATTTGCCTTTCTTTTTTTACTCAGTTCCTTTATCTTTTTTTTTTTCTCTTTTAACTTTACTTGTTATTTCAATTTTTTTTTCTCATTTATTAATTTTCTTATATTATATTTTTTATACTTGTTTATAAAATATATTTCAGACTGTTATTGCAACTGTTTTTATAAACTGTTATCTTGATTTCATATTTAGGAACTGCATTAATCTGTTTTGTGTTTCTTTTAAAATTAGGTTTTTAATTAGTGCTTCTCTTATTTTTACTTTCTTTACTTCTGTTTTCCTAAAAAGTGCTGTGTATAATATATATAGAGAAACTTGAATTTTTTTTTTCTTTTAGTTCCTTCTATACTTTTGTAATAGTTACTTTTTGGATTTTCTTTTAAAGGTTTTTTTGTCCCTTGCATACTGCCAGATGTGTCTGTATTTCTTTAACCTTATCTTGGCATATTTGGCATTCTGTTGTTGTATATATATTTGATCTTTTTTTGTTAAGTTTTTTTATAATTGAAAGTTTATCTATTATATACTTAATAAATACACTTTGCTTAAAGTTGCTTTTTTTTGTCATGCAATATATTCCTCTAGTTATTTTTAACTTTTTCCAAAAATAAGTCTAATTATAAATTATAATTTTTGCTTTTAGTTTCAAATCTTTAATTGCTCTTGTTTTTTCTATTCTGCTCCTAGTTTTGCATTCATTACTAACTTACAAAGCAGTTTTGCTAGTATGTTACTTTATCTGTTTTTTTTTATTCTAAGCAGTACTCTATCTTTTTACAACTAATTTCTTTGGCCTATACTATTTTTTTGCCTATTATTTCTTTTTTTGCTAAGTTGTCAGTTTTATTATTTCATCTATTTTTACTATAACTTTTTACTTTAACTATCTGAATATTTTTTGTCTTGATAAAATTTTTAATCATTATTATCTATATTGCATTCTTTTTTTTAATAATCTTGTTTCTGTCTGCTTGTTTTAAACTTCTATTAATGTTTTTTATTGCAGCATTACTGTTTGTATATATCTCTATTTACTTCTTTTTTAGTTTTGTTAAAATTGCTATCTAGATTGTTACCAAGTCTGCTATTGTTAATGTCTGCTATCTTTTTAATCCAAGTGCTATCTCTTCTTTTAACTATTTTTGCATTTTATTTGTCTAAACCTATCCTATACTTATATTACTTCTAGTTACTAATTTTTTGCTAACTTTTATATTAGTTGTCTATCTGTATATATTATATATTTGTTCTTATTTCTTATTATATTTTTTTAAGACTTCTATTATTTTTTGTCTAATATTTTTTTTAGTTTTTGTTATCTAATAATCTCTATTTTTAGCTTTTCTACAATTATAAAATCTTCAAACTTTTGCTCTTTAGTTTCTAATCTGTTTATCTTTGTTTTCTTTGCAATTTAATTTGATTGCTGTCCTTCTTTATTAATGTATTTGAAATTATATTGCTATTTCTGTTTATTTTTATTTATTGTTGGCAACTATTTTTTATTTGTTTTTTTTTTCTTATATAATCTTTGTATTTATTTATCTTGGTTATCAATTTGTTTTTTTTGCTTTGCATTTGCCAGTATTTAATTAATATTTTTTCTTTTTCTTTTTAATTATTTTTTCTAACTGTCTATAATTTTGTATACTATATACTATTTATTCTTTTCTTTTTTTATTTTCTGATATATGTTCTTATTTAATTTGCATTGTTTGAATATTTTGTTTATTTGTTCTAAAGTGTCTTTGTACTTCTTTATTTTCTAAACTACTAAGTATCTTTAATTCAATTGTTTTGAACTACTCTGCTTTTTTTTCTTTACTCAAATAGCCTTGATAGTTTTTAAGTTGCTACTATATAATTAGCTTTTCTTATCTTGTATTAAGCAACTAATTTAGATATATTAGACCTGTTTTATTTATTTTAATCTCTTTTTTTTTTTACAAATATGTATTTACAAACTCTCATATTTTAGTATCATACTTAAACATTGTCTATAGTTTGCTTTCTGTTTTTATATTTATTTTTAATTTTTTTGCTTTAAGTATTGTTAAACATGCTAAGTTACTTTTTAGACATGTTTTAATTTCTGGTATTTTCTTTGTCTTTTATATATGTTCTGCTAAATCTGCTCTTTGACAGCCTTGTGTTATTTTTAGTTTTGTTAGTTGTTCAAGACTGTTCTGTCTGTTTAGTTTTGCTAAAAGACTATTTACTTGTTTTATAGTTAATTTTTACCATAATATTCTATAGCTGCCAAGATCTTTGTGTTTTATTATGCAGTTTTTTACTGTTCTTTGCAAATTGATTTTTTGTTTTGCCTAACTTATTATTGATTGGTGTATTTTATTTAAATTTTTGTCTAATATTTTTATTAATTGTAGCATATAGCTTAATTTGAATATAATTACTATATTGTTTATATATGCAATCTGGCTTATTATCATTTTTTTATACTTCAGATCTCTTATAGTTTGACTTATTATCTCTTTTGCCTTCTTCTTTACTTGTATTTTTCATATTCTATTGTTTAACTATATTTCTAATAAGTAAACTATTTTATGTTTTGATTCTTCTATTATTCTACTTTTTCTATATATTATTGCTTTTTTTTCTTTTTTAATTTTTATATTCTTTATTATTAGTTTTGATTTGGACCCATTTACCTTTATAGTATTATTTTAAAAAACTCTTTAGCTAGTTCTAAAATCTCTAATAGTTGTTTTTTGCTATTTGTAATTTATGTTATATCATCTGCATATACAATTGCTACTTAATAATATCTTGTAATATTGTTGTATTGCATATTTTTTTGATCTTACTACTTAACTATATACTCTAGGCTTTCATCTTCTTGAATTCTTTCTAGTAGTAGATTATAAAAAAAATACTATATTATAATAAAATTATTTCATCTTGGTCTATTTTATCTTTTGCTATAATTTTTTTTATTAGACTATAAGTTGTAATTATCTTTAATTGTCTTTTGTAAAAAAGGTTTAATATGTATTTAATTGTGTTTTTGAATATTTTAACTTTTTACAATACTAATTCAAGACTTTCAAGAGACACTGAATTAAATACCTTTTTTATATCTTATAGCAATATTTATATATATATTTTTTTCTTTTGTTACTTTTATTATTATATTTAAAATCTATACTGGTTGCTTTGTTGAGTTCCTGAAAGGTCTGTGAAATTTGATCTTCTAAGTTTTTCTTTTTTTATAAATATTTTGGCAAGTCTTTTTGTTATCATCTTTGTTATGACTTTTTTAAATATTTCAATTAATACTATTAGATAGATATTGTTTAAACTATATTTCTACTTTATATCATTTGGTATTGAGTAAGCTTGTACTATTTTTCATTTTACTGAAATTTTTTCTGCTTCTAAACATAAGTCTGCAAAGTTTCTAAAAACTTTTTGTATTTTCTTCTCTACTTTTTTGATCAGTATATAGCTTATACTTGAGATACTTGAAGCTATTTTTGTCTTTAATTCTCTTAGTATCTCTTTCTATTTTTTCTTTTTAATTTTTTCTTTAACTTCTGTATACTAGTTCTTTTTAATATTTTTTCATAATTTATACATTTTTTTCTACTTCTTTGTTATCATTTCTAGTTTAGTGTTTTTTTTTCTAAACTGTATTTTGTAATGTTTTGTTATATTTGTCTTAACCTTTTTTGGTTTTGTTATTAGATATGTCTTTTTTTCTACTTATTTGATAAGTCTATCAAGTATCATCTTCTTATATGATCTATTTAAAAGACTAACTATTATTTTTCTTTAGTTTGTTTTAATCATTTCATAGCTTTTATCTATATTTTTTTCTATTTATCTTCTTTGTATTTGTTCTTATTTTTTCTTCTTTTTTCTTTATAAAAACTTTTGTCATTCTTTTATATCTTCTATCCAAGCATTTAATTATTGCTTTTGTAATCTTAACAACCTTGTATCTAATTTATTGTTTAGCACTTTTATTTATTTATTTGTCTTGTCTCTTTCTTCTTCTGTTACTTTTTGGTTCTTTTGTATCTTCATATATTTAATTAATCTTTAAAATTTTATAATATTTTTTTCTTATTATTGTTCTTTTTGATTAGTTCTTCTATTTATTGTTGTATTGTATTTTTTTTGAAAGGTATGTGCTTATTTGTTACTATAATAATTGTCTCTTCTATTATATCTTATATATAATTTATTTTGCTTATATATTTTTTTTCATCTTGAGCTTTTTTTTAAATGTTTTTTAAATTTTCTTTTATTTCTAGTCATTTTTGTAACTCTTGTATATAATTTTTTTAGTCTTCAGATTTTGCTTAATTATATAAATATAAAGTTCTTAATTATTTTTTTCTTTTAATCTTTGACTTGTTGTTTTTTCTTATTATGTTCTTAATTCATATTTCTGTTATTATTATTTTATAATCAAGTATATTCTTATAAATAATATATTTATAGAATTTTTAAAATTATTTGTTTAATTTAATTTTTTATAATTAGTAATATTATTTTTTAAAAATTTAAAATTTATTCAGATTTGTCTAATATATATAAGATTAAAATAAACTTTACAAAATTATAGTAGTTTAATAATAAATTCTAACTGTAAGTGTTAATTTTAACCAGATTAGTTGTAAAAATAAGATACAGAAAATTCTGAAAGATTTAGTACAAAATCAAAAATTCTTCATATAAGTGAATTGTTTTAAAAACTTAATGATTATAATATATTTTTACCAGTATCAATTAGAGTTATTTGTAGATTAGATAGGTAGATAGGTACAAGAACTAGAGTATTTAAATAGGAAATTATAAGCAGGTTCCAGTTATGACAACTAGTATAGAACTTTTAGATAGTTTACTTAAATTATACAATTACTAAAGTTGTAAGAATAGCTAGTTGTATACTCTTTCTATAGTTGCTCTTAATACAACCATTAGCTAAATGTACTATCAATAAAATCTTGGATCACAAGTACTTATCTTAATATTTAAAAAAATAAGCCTTTTAATTTATTTTATAAAATATAATGTATTAGAAGTAATGATATTATTTAGTTATAATAACAAAAAGACAAACCATGTTACTAGAAATTTCAAAGATAATAATAATAAAGAATTATAATTAAATACACAATATAATTCTTCAATACATCTATAACAAAAAGTTAAGCTTGTATTAAAAACATATCAGACTTTGAAATTTATGTTCTCTATTCAAACATGGTTTAGAAAAACAACTTTAGTAAAGGATTTATATATAAAAAAATGTTCATAACAAAAAAAAAACTCTTCTATTGTTTCATGAAAACTGTATAATAGTATTAATTATGTCGTTTTGTCTTCTCATTTATTTTTATAATTAACAATCTTGAATTACAAAGTTAAATAGGAGAATCTATTCCCCCGTTGGTGAAAAAACAATCTATCCTCATAAAACTATCAAAAAAACGTATGTACGTACTTAAATACGAGTGTATATGTTGCAAGTAAGAATGGAATTTAAGTGAAAATTAAAATTTTAGGGTTAGGGTACAGGTTTATATGAAATAAATTCTATCCTAAAGATTCTAGTTTTATTAAGAAGTTACAAATCCATTTAAATTCTATTCTCACCTACAACATATTCATACGGTCGTATATACGACCATGAGCACGCACATGTATTAAATAATTATATTAATAAAAAAAAAGTGGGTTCCTCCTATACACCACGATGGTAGAATGATATAAAACACATTTATTATAACTATCTACTTTTTTTTTAAAAAAAAAAACTTTTTAACTCATTACAATTCTATTAACGTCAAAAATTTTTTGGGGGGTTTTTCCTACAAATTGTAATTACTTGAGTGTTTTTAATATTTTAATGAATTATTATAGAAATTATCGATTTCAATGGAATGTAAAGTTTAAATAGTTTTCATTGTGCTAAATGAAAAGCATAATAAGTCATTGAAATTAATCTTTCGGCAGGGAAATTTAGGGCCAATCGCATAAAATAATTTGCGGCATCCGGATCTTTTTCGAGTAATTTATCAAAGTCAGATTTTTCCATCTTCCATAAGGTACAATCATTTTCTGCAATTAAAGTTGCATCCCTTTTCCTATCTGTAAAGAAACCTATTTCGCCGGCCATAGTACCTGGTAAGATAGTTTCAACAGGCCGAGAAGGATCACCTTCTGTTGCACGCCACGTAGCACGAAGTATACCACGTTCAACAAGGTAAAGACAATCTGGTTTATCTCCTTGAGACCAAAGGGATGCCCCCGAAGGGACTTTTACTTCATGAAAATATGGTGCAATACGACCGAAGAATTTTTCTAAATATTCCTCTTTCTTGTCCGTCATATCTTGGAATGTATCCATGAGAACACTTGTAGGTTTATTAGAGTTTTTAGTACTAGGGTTAGGGAGAACTGTATTTAAATATCATTAAATACATTAAATAAAGATTTTTTTTTCGTTGAACCAAAAAAAATTTAAAATTAATGGTTTTTACCGGAAAGTATGCTTGCTCCTATTTTTTTAATATGACCTTGACGTGGAGAGGATATGTCAGAAATATCACCAAATGGTCTAGCCTGTATAGGCTGTATTGTACTATCGGCTATTATAAAATAAATAAATAAAATCAATTACAAACACATTAAATATATTGTACAAAAAACGATTAGAAAAAAAAATAATAGGTATTCACCAGTCGGATTTGAAATTAATGAGGATACACTTTCATAATATGCTTGTAACAACATATTCTCACAATGTTCAAGTGACTCATTAAAATTTTCATAAATAAGTAGAGAGTTATCAGAACTAAATGGTTCATCTCTCCACATTCCAATAGCTCTAAGAGCCTTTCCTACTTCAGAATGATAAGAAGCACCACAAAATACTAGATAAACATTTTTAACTTGTAAAAGTCTTAGAATTCTGAAAAATGCTTCAGCAGCACTGAAATCCAAACCACTAACAAGGTTAAAGTCCAAAATCAGAAAACGAATTGGATTTCTTCTCCATTCACTATAAGTTAATATTCTTCGAATTTCTTTTTCTACACCACTAATTGTTCCAAAAAACAAATAACCTTGAAGCCTGATAGCATAAATTTGGCTACCAACATATTTAAGAAACTTTTGTTGACGATAACGACGCCTAACTGTAGATGAAACAGAACTTCCTGAAAAGGTAGCACGTATCGCACTCTTACGAGAGTTTGAGACCACAAAAAATATGCAAGCCATTATGATTCCCAAGAAAATTCCTTCAATAAAACCAAGAGAACTCATGGCAACAACAATGGCAACAATAGTAAAATATTCCATACGGTTGACAATTCCCCAAGTATCAATCAAAGCCTCCTTCAATAAATCTAATCCAAGATGAAAAATAAGAGCACCAACTACCATTACTGGGATGTAACCAACGATCCAAGGGCCCACAAAAAGAATGATGGCAGTTCCAGCGGCAAGCATTAACCCGGCAACGCGACTATCACCACCGGATTTAATGAATAATACAGAATTGGTATATACCAAATAATCTGCATATTAATAGATTTAATAATTGGAAGAGATAAACATATAAGCTTATTTTAAATGAAAAAAAATAATAACAATAATAACAATGATCGTAAATTTCTTACTTTGAACACTGCCACATAAACCAGATGCCACGTTTGATATACCATGAGCAATCAATTCACGATTGGTATCCACATTGTCCTCATTAAGTGATACGCCCAAAGCTGGAACATTTATTGGTACATGTAAAATTCCTACAAAGTTAAAATTAAAATTATTAACGAAATAGTTTAAAAAAATAAATTAATCAAATTTAAAAAATGAATTAAAAGACAAATACCAAAAAATGTAAGAGCAAACATTGCAGGAATTGTTTGAATTAATGCACCATAGTTTATATTGGTAAAATCTAATTTAAAAAAGAATTTATACAGTTAAAACCATTTAAACTTAAGAAAATTCGGTAAAAAGAAAAAAAAATTAAATACCGACCAAACCGGGTAAGATAATTATACCAGGGAGCATCACTTTCAGGTAGTTCAAAAACCCATTTTTGATCTCTTAAAAATTCCCATGAGAAATTACATACGAAAACAGTGATATAGAATAACATAGGAACAATCATAAAATAAATTGGGACGACAAGGCAATGATGAATTTTGGATTGAAGTATCCTCAAAAGTATTGCCAAGCCTAATGCAGAACTCCATAAGGCAAAGTTGTGGTCTTTGAGGAAGAGTTCGTAAAGCATTTCAGGGGAAAACGATAAATTTTCTTTAAGACGCACGCAGACCTCGATAGCAGTTGCAAAAAGAAACCATCCGACACCACCTAATATAATAAAAATAGTCAATCAAGTAATAGTGAAGTAATGAATTTTTTAAAATAATTAATATATACCAATGCATCCAACTAAAATGTGCCTAGGAAAAAATTCAATCAAGGAACCAAGCTATATTTGAAAAAAGGACCAATTGTTATTGTTGGTTATGAAAATTGTAGAACGTAATTATTAATTAAATACTTACTTTTAAAGCACCCATTAACCAAAACACAGCACCGGTTAAAATAGAACTTAGCGCAAAAGAGAGCATTGTAGTAGCAATGATTGTATTGTCATCACCAGCTTTAGGACCACCATTTTGGACAGCTAGTGCAATAGTTTCAGCCCTGTTTAGAAAAAAAATATAGGATTGAATTCATTTTCCAATGCAATCAGATTCAAAGCTATTAAAATTCATTATTGTAGAACTTACATTAAATGCAAGAAGGGTACGACTAAGTGGATTTACGTATAGGTGAAATATATGAAAAAAAATGGCACAACATTAGACAAATAAATCTTAAATAAAAACCTAAAATAAAAACATAAAAAAAAACATATATATGTATATATATATAAACCTTCAATCATCATACTGCCATTACCACCTCCAAAAATACTTCCACCACCAGAATACACTACCTGAGACACGAAGCAACTACAAAAATGAAATAATTTTAATAAAAGAATTAAAGGATACTTGTAATAATGAAAATATTAGTAGTATTAATATACCTAACAAAAAACATTGAAATTCCATCCGGACCAAAACTACTAAATATCGGGTTACTTATTGGGAAAGTAATTAAGCCTATTTAAGGATAATCATATAAATACATATAAATATTTTATATTATTTAGATTTATTTAATAAATTAATCAAATACTGAAATAAATGATTACCATAAGATATAGCATCTAACAGGTTTAGTAAAAGTCCAAGAATAACCGCCGGTATATAAGAGATGGGATTAAGAATTACCTGCCGGAAAATATTTTCCGGGGTACATTTAAAACTTGACCTTCGTCGTTCATATCGGTCACCTCCAGTGCAAGGTAGCCAATCGTAGAATTTTTCAACAAAAGAGCGTTCTTCAATAGAGGGATCATCGGAAGGTATCCAATTTCCGTAATTGAGAGGAAAGTTAGAGTTTTCAAGTAATGGTCTGGATTCATTCATAGGATCAATATACTCTGGATTTTGAGATTCGTTAGGAGCTGTAATGTTTATTGTTGGGGGAATTGAATCATGGGCACCATCAACAGCAGTAGTTTGCTGAGAAGTTTCTCGAGGTGGAGAAGGAGTTTTTTGAAGAAGCAATGATAAATTGCTTTGGCCAGCGGCGGATAATTCACCGGGAGGAGAATCCTTTCTCCTATCGACATCACCAAGAGCAATTGTTTGATTACGGATCCTTCCAGGAGAAGCAGAATATGACGGTTGACCTAATGTTAAAAGTAATGAAATAAACAAATTGATAGCGATTAATAAATCTAAGTAGAATGATTTAGTCACATGAAATATCACGTTGATTAATTCTGATGATCTTGTGATACGTAAGACTTAAATTACCCGATCAGATAAATCAACTTATCG
The DNA here is from genome assembly GCA_910591915.1 of Cetraspora pellucida. Classification (NCBI taxonomy): domain Eukaryota; kingdom Fungi; phylum Glomeromycota; class Glomeromycetes; order Diversisporales; family Gigasporaceae; genus Cetraspora; species Cetraspora pellucida. The sequence continues at coordinate 8,527 of CAJVQA010001380.1, read as the reverse complement.
TAATTTGACAATTAATCAAAGTTACTTGTAACTACAAAGAAAATTGTCGCGTGCGGTATAGTAAAGAAAGAGATCACCCAGAATGTTTTATGAAAGAAAATACATACCATTATCTAAATTACTTTGAGAGCTGAAATGAGAACGAGGGCCAAAACCAACGTTTGGACTTTTTGTCATAGAGAAACCCATTAACATATTATTTAGAGAACGACCTGAGTTATAAGATTTGTTACGAGGAGAAGTACTCGTAGCTACGGGTAGCTCTTCTTCGGTTCGTTCCATATTATTTTGTGAATATAAAATAAAATAAAAAATATACAATAATAAAAAAAAAAAAAAACAAAAAAAAAAACAGACTTTAACGAGAAAAAGTGAGAATAATTTATATATATTATAAATGAATGTCCGGATATATATAGGGTATATAGTTTTTTTGAGTAGACAAGGCTTTAGAATAATGCAGGGATACAATATATTCAGAATCACACAAAATAACCAAATAATTTATCTTGGTAAAGCTAGTACTCGGAGATCTATGCTAAACATATAAAGAAAAGCGGGAAAAGAATAAATAGCTTTAGAAGGTTAATCTCAAAATTCTGCGGTCGACTCACACAAGATGCTGATTGAATAGCTGATATCTATCGATATGCACACAAATCAAATCTCATTTATAGATCTTTTGTATCTTTTTTTGGATTAGTGTAGAATCTGTTTAAATAATATTTTTGTTACACTCCGCCAATATAAATAATCTACACTAGTACATGTTTGATACAATTGATGCATTGACTTTTGAGACCGAGAATAAGAAATACCAATTGTTTTTTTGATCTTCAAGCATTTTTCTGCGGAAAAAAAAATTATCATTGATTATCTGCGCACATATATGTTTTAGTTTAAACTTGCATATATATATTAAAAATAATCTAAGCTTCATTTCTGACTAAAATTATTCGATTAAAGAAATCTTTTGACAAATAAATCGACAAATAAGTTATTAAAATGAATTCTTTCATTGGTTTAATCATTAAAGTATTAATGTTTAGATATACAATGCATTTTAAATCTATAGTTTATATCACATTGTTTATTCAATCACTCTACTTTTTAGCACGAATGATTTTTTTTTAAAATCCGGATTGACTTTATATTGACCCTTTCTGTCAAAAATGTGTATGTACTCTCATTCCTCAAACCTATCCCATAACCCAGCTATTAAATTACGTTATCGGGTTTAACCGTCAAAAAGTATTTGTTGTTATTAATTATTTATAGGCAGACTTTCGTCTGATTGGCTGATGTAAATCAATTGCCCGGGTAACTTATTTATACACTTTAAAGTACTTTTTGAGTATGAAAGTTTCACTACCGAAAAATTCTCCATGAAGGCCATAAACGAACATTAATATTCAATGTTAAAAATAATCCAAAATAATTCAAAATTTGAAATATTTTACTTAGAAAACAAAATGATTATTATTAAATTATATACAATTGTTATATGTTAAAAAAAATAGTCAACTTGTTGAAAAAAAGTAATTGAGCATGTTATAATAAAAGAGCAAACTAACAATACTTTACTTTCTTTTCTTCAAATAGATAATACAATTTGCTTAAATTGTTACAATTGAATTGTAACAAATATTTTATTTGCATTTTAATATGCATATTTAAAAAATTAATTTTTAATATATTTAAAATAAAATATAATAAAGTGAATATAACAACTTAATAAAGTGGATTAGTTGTTATTTTTTCAAGTGGCAAATTAGAAGTTCAAAACCTACTAATAGTGAAAATTTAGATAATTATCTGTATTACAATAATTATTTTTTATTAATTAATTAAGATTAGATATTTGTAATTATAATTATATTAATATAACTAACAGGTTATAAAGCATTTATATAAATTTGCAAAATTAGAAAAACAGAAATCTATTTAAGAAGATCAAATAAAAAAATAATATAATTTTTAATAATACTATTGTAAAGATTAGACTTAAAAAATAGATACTAATATAGAGAAATCAGATAAACAAAAAACTCTAAATAAAAAATATTATTAACTAAATTATTAAAATTTAAATTAAAAGAAAAAAATATTAAGTCAGACTTAATATATAAAAAACAAATCTTAAAAAAAGATATTCATCTAATTGGCTAATACAAATCAATTATTTAAATAACTTATTTATATATTTAAAATACTTTTTTATAACATAATGTTTTACTAATAAAAAATTATTATAAAAACTATTTATAGTTTTAGAATATACTAAAATTTACTATATAAAAGAATCAAAAAAAGATCATTTTTTTATATACGTTTTTTAGAAAACAAAAATACTTTTTTTTAGTAATATTACAAAATTTTATATAATTACTATTTGCAAAAAACAGTTAATGAACTAGAAAACAATAACCAAAAAGTTATTTTTAAAAATTAAATTAATAAAATTTTTTCAAATTAATGAGATAATATAATTTGAAAGTGTGGTGACTTAGTAAAGTAGTTAGGTTGTCAACCCTCCAAGTGGTAGGTTAGGTGTTCAAATTCTATTAACAACAAAAATTTGGATTATCACCTATATAATATTTGTATTATAGCAAATGTTACTAATAATTGAGTTAGTATATCTGTAATGGTAGTCATACCAGTATGACTGGCAGGTTATGAGGCATCTGTGCAATGTTGGAGTTATACAAAAGAATGCAAACTAACAAATCAAGTAGTACAAACATTAGATAAGTTCTTGTGACTATATAAATCTGTTGAAATTAAGTAACAAAAAGTTTATTTGGGAAGATTTGAGTAAAGAAGTAGCTGAATTTTTAATAATTCTATTGTAAAGGCTAGCTTAGCAAAATAGATACCAAGGTCTAGTAACTGGTCATAATAGTTAAACAAACAAGAAACTCTGGATTGGGAGTCTCAGGGGTATCACCAACCAGACTGCCAGAATGAACTAAAGGAAAAGAATATCAGGTTGATCTGATATACTGATAGACTGATCATAGTCTTACATAAACTATTTGGATTAAGAGTTTGATAAAAAGACAGAAATATACTAAAGTACTAGAATTATATTATAAAATAAATACTAAGGTCTAAGTAAACTCTACAAAGACATAGCAGTTTAATGGTTAGCTCTGATCACAAGTGTTGATTCTGCCATAGCAATACCTAGGTCAGCTATAAAAATAGGTACAGAAGGCTCTAGAAGGTTTATCTTAAGAATAAATTAGTTCTAAGATTAAGATGATAATTTAGACATTTGAGTATAATCTAGTGAGTTAATACAGATTACAGGTTCAGAGACTTTAAAGTGAAACATTCAAGTAGGGGTGTTAGGTATGACAATTGGTAAAGAATCTTCAAGTGGACTTCTTAAATAAGTAATATAAAAAAGTTATACATATAGCTAATTGTACACTTTCTTGTAATGATTCATTAAATCACAATACCAATAAGTGATTAATAAAAGTCAAAAAACCAAAGAAGTCATCTTAAAAAAAAAAAAAAAAAAAAGATAATATAATTTGCTTAAATTATTATAACAAAATTGTAGCATATTATAATATATTAAAAATCTTCTTTTTTTTATTTATTAAGGCTAATGTTAATAGTAATTAATGTCTTTATTCATGTTTTTAATTTTATATTATATATTATTTGTACAAAATAAGCATACAACTAATTATATATATAATTTTTAGTTATCTATTTAAGTAGTTTATTCAAAGGTTCTACACTAGTAATATACTTATAATCTACTAAAAAGCTATCTAATTAAATATTTTGATCTTTATATTGCATTCAGACAATTAGCTATCTTAGTTTTTGTATATTTAAATACTGTCTAACTTAATATTATACCTTCTTTTTTGTATATTTGTTAAGCTGTTACTTAATTTTAAAGCATGTTATCTAACTGTAGGCCTTAGAGAGCCTTTCTGTTAACTAATCTATAGATCATTAATAAGGCTTATTCTTGCAAAGTTCATCTAGACCTTAGTATTTACTTTATAGTATATCTTTAATATTTTTAGTATACTTATGTTTTTTCTCTGAACTCTTAATTCAAATAACCAAATAGTAGTAATCTAAATTATTAGTTAAAAAATCAATTAGTTAATAACTTTTTAATTTGTTAATTTAAAAAATTTTAAAACTAACTAAACAACTAAATTATTAATTGGTTCAATTATAAAACATTCTGTTTATTTAAACTAACTTATACTAATTTCTTTAATTTGATTAACTAATTAACAAATTTAGTTATATAATATAAAAGTTGATTAATTACAACTATATTTGACAACTAGTTGATTGACAAAATTTTTATCAACTTGAAATACTACTTGATAGAATTATAACCAGTTTATTAATATAGTAAATTGGCCTAATATCTTTTTCTTTTAGTCTTTTCAGTTAGAATTCTAATAGCCTAATTAATAATACCTTCTATTTAGAAGTTTTTGGCTATCAGATACTTCAAATTGATATTTGTTTTTTAAATCTAGTCTTTATAGTAGTATTGTTAAAGATTTGTATTATCTTTCTATTCAGAACTTACCAAATAGACTTTTTGTTTTCTAATTTCTATAGATTTATATGCTACAAGAACTTATTTTAGGTTTGTACTATCTGTGCTAATTGTATTTTTTTTATAACTAATTATACAGATACTTTATAACTTGCCAGTTATGCTGGTGCAACTATAATTACAGATATCTTAACCTAATTATCAGAAACAGTTGTTGTAATACAAATATTACATAAATAATTATCTAAATTTTTGCTATTAGTAAGTTTTAAGCTCATAACCTACTACTTGGAAGGTTGATAACTTATTTACTTCACTAAGTTGCTACATCTCATATTAAAAATTTTTAAAAAAATATCTATAAATATTTTTACTAATAATTTAATTTTTTTATAAGTTGTAATAATAATTACAAACATTTTTTATAAAAGTAAATATAATAAATTACTAACAATTTAAAATTTTAAAGAATTTTGTGCAATTATAAAATCAAAAGTTTAACTAGTAAAGTTTTTTAATAACTATATTTATTAACTAATTTATAAAGAAAAGATGTAAGTACTATAGAATAAGTATTAAAATAATTAGTATTTTTGTATTATTTTATTTGTAGTATTGGAAATAAGTTTGTTAATAATACAAAAAGAGATCTAGAAATATATTTAGATTTTACAAAAATATCTAACTTTATAATAAACATATTAGTAACTATAAGCTTAACATTAACAATTTATTTAATTTTTTATAAAAATTTAATGTCTCAAATGCATTTGGCAATAATAAATACTAGTTTTAAAAATAGTATTAATAATGCATTATTTTTAAATATTAATAATTATAATAAAATTGATAAGAGTAATAACTTAGTAAAGTAAATAAATTGTTATTCTTCCAAGTGATAAGTTGAAAGTTCAAAATCTATTAATGATAAAAATTTGAATTACTATTTGTATAATATATAGATAATATTAAAGCAATAAAATTTTGTCACATCAAAACATGGCACTCTTCTCTGCAAATCCCTTGACTAAAATCATAAAGAAGCAAAACAAGAAAAATATCACAAAACATACTAAAAAGCAATACTAAAACCCTTAGTAGAAAAAAAAGAGCAACAAAATTTACACCTAGCTAATAGAACAAAATACAAATAGAAATAGTATAAAAATAGCAAAGCTTGAAAAAATAAAATTTTTTGCTGAAAACAAAAAATTTTTTTGTAAATTTTAGGGAATTCTTGTGATCCTTTTGCGAAGATCAATTAGGTTATATAGAAAGCACAACAAAACAAGTAAGGTAAACAAACAAACATGTGTACGAAAACAGTCTAACAAAGTAAACATGTAATATAGCAACAGCTGCATCAAACCAACTGACAAATAAAATAACAACAATCAGTATGAGAGATAACACATATAAAGTAAAACCTAGGAGTTTATTAGGAAAGGTGTTAGAAAGAACAACAACACAAAGTCTGCAGAGGGTTGGCAATGTAGAGCTTGTCAAAATACTAGAAACAACAGATGTTATAGAAACAAGAATAGACAGATATATAGCATTACTGTTCGCAGCAAATATAGCAGACATAGCAGCAGTAAGAACATTGAGTAAAGCCATTGCATAGGTGGATAAAAAAAGTAAATTGATAGATTTTAGCTTTAAGATAGAGAATAACTCACAACAGCAGAAAGAAAGAGAAGCAAAAAACAAAAGATAGCCAAAAGAGATAGTTGAAACAAAAGAAAAATCAGTAGAAGAACTCAAAAAATATGAAGCAGATAAGGAACAGATAATAACAGAAAAAGAACAAAGATATACAGTGCAGAAACAAGATATAAAAGAGGTAAGAAGAAATAGAGAGACTTCACAACACAATTCAAGCCTAGTAGAAGCAGAAAAAAAAAAAAAAAGCAAAGAAGAAGACTTAATGATAATACAAGGAGACACAACAGAAGTGCCATTAGAACAAAGCATCTGGACATCAGATAACAGACCATATAACAATGAAACACTAGTAATAGCAAGAATTCCTGCTTATAATGTTCCAGGTAGAACAAATTTAGAGAAAACAGGCATAGTAAAATAGATGCTTAATACAAATAGACATATTACCAAAATTGAAGAAGTTTTTGTAAAAGGCAACAGTTGGATTAAAGTATCATTTGACTGTAAAAAAGGAAGAGAAGAAGCAATTAATCGAAAAAGTAAAAAGGTGAAGGTTGGTTTAATTTGATTTCAGTTGAAACACAAAACCAAGTGAAGAGTAAGAAAAAACAAGAAGAAGCAATGAACAAGTATAGAGTAAAGAATAAACAACAAAAAGAAGATGAAAGATCTGAAACCTTAAATAGAAAGAGCCTAAACAAAAAGAAACACAGCAAAGCAAAGTAAGAAAACAAGATGAGGCTAAAACAGAAGCAGAAAGATGGCAAACAGAAGAATTAGAAGAAGCAGAAACAATAAAATACCTAACAATTTGGGACTTACCATCAGACATCAATGAAAAAGAATTGAAATATATATGCAAAAGTATGAGAAATATGCATATAGTACGAATTAAAAAATCACAATATAAAGCACTAGCAGTTGTAGTAGCAGATTGTGGGGAAAAGAAAGACAACATATGGACATTACCTCTTGGCAACAATAAATTAGCAAGAGTAACAGAAGGAAATGAAGACTATACACAAAGAAAAAAACAAAGCTGTTTTATAGCAAAGTTATTAGACATCCTTAAAGAAGCATCAGAAGTGCTTTTATTAAGATGTCTAAGAAATAAGAAAGCAAAAGCAGTATACATACCATTTAACAGAAATAGAAATCAGAAAAAGTTTGCAATAATTATTTTTGTGAATGCTCAAGAAGCGGAGGCAGCTCAAACAACACCAATATGTTATAACAACCATCAAGTAAGGTGGGAAAATCCTAAAAGAAGGAAAACTTAAAAAAGAGAAGAGTCAAGAGGCAGAAGACAAGAAAGATCAAAGTCAAGCAATGAGAGACAGTTGAATCATAGAAAACAAGAGGCATCAAGAGTCAGAGGTACAAGACATGAAACACCTATTAAGAGATACAGAGAAATGGAAAGCGAACCATAGTTACAAGATATAGTAGTATGGTTAGAAGACAAAAACATAGACATAAAGAAAGAAACAGTGATAGCAAAGAAGAAAATGGCCAAAATGAATATATTAGATTAAGAAAGAATATTACCAGTAGAAGATGTCTTGTTTCAAATATTAAAAAGACTAAATAGAATAGAAAAAATGCAGCTAGGGGTGAGTAGAAATTCAGCTGACCGCTCCTAAGGGTGCCTTAGTTGAGCTTAAGAATACAGATAAGGAGATTGAAGCCTTTCTACAGAAAGAAAAAAGAATATTTGAAGAGAAAGAAAAAAAAGCATCCTCTTATCTGAAGGAAAAAAAAAGAAAGACGATTAAAAAAACTAATAATATAAAAATAAGACAAGAACAACTAAAAAGAAGATGAAAAGAGGAAAGAAAAGAAATCAAAATAGCATGTCATAATATCAAAGGTTTGAAGACCAAGGGTTGAAAACTTGAAAACCTGTTAGATTGGGCAGAAGAAAAAGAAATTGCAATATTGGAAATTACAAAAATGAACATTTTTGAAAGAGAAAAAAGATTTTTAGTATATGCAGCAAACAAAAAGTATATAAGATATTGGACAAATACAGTAGAAAACAAGAAAAAAGGATCAGGTATAGGAATTCTAATAGAAGAACAATGGGAAAAGCATGTGGATGCTGTCAAAAGAGTAAATGAATACATGATAGAGATTACACTATACTTCAAGCAATTAGAGCTAGTGGTAATAGGAATTTATATACTACCAAGTGACAAGATGATAGGAAGATTCATTCAGCAAAAGATTGTAAAAAGGGTTACTAAACAAAAAAGACAAACACAATTTGTGATTATAGGTGACTTTAATCATACAGTAAACAATATAATA